>JAECUM010000076.1:0-244341 GCA_016617855.1 Megalonaias nervosa
AAATGAATATAATATATATCCTTGCTGGGCCTGGCTAGACTTTGAAAGATCTACTTGATAACTGCCATCAATTACGTCATATGCTAGATTGACTGCGATCGTTGATGTTATATTAACAATATCAGATGATATATGACTGCCTCCACCGCATGGATCGTTATTATGTTTAAGAATAACCGGTGGCGGGGCTATTTTTCTCCATGCGGCAAGTATTTTTGGGAAAAATTCATCAATGATATTCCTTGGTGATTTTGAAAATTAAACCATCGTAGTCTAAAAGTCTGTAATTCTGCTTCGGTTATTTTAAAATAATTGAGAAAATCTTGCATATATGATGTTTTACGAATCGGTCCGGATTGTGTAAAATCCTCTTCAATATATAATTCACCAATTCTCCGGTTACGACCCATGACTATTGCCGTTTTTACCAAAGCGGTATTATATGAATCAGCATTAGATTTTACTCCGTTTAGATGTTGAATAGTTGCGATTATCCTCGTTTTAAGATCATCATTGGGAAATTCATTTACGTATTGAGAAAATAATTCTTGTAAATAATTAATTGAATTATTATATTCACGTGATATCTCCTCGGCAAGTCCTACGTGAGAAAGTCCAACTTCTTTTAACTTATTTATTCTCTCCTCAGTTAAGATTATATCATTAAATATACAATGGTTATATTTTCCACCACTAGGAGATATTGTATCAAATCCTTTATCACAAAGCTTCCATATTCGTATGCTTCGATATTCTGGAGTTTTAATAAATTTTTCTTCCTTGATCCTGCTAAACTCTTCAGTATTTGGTTCTGGAATTCCATTATAAACGAGGGGAACTTCAGGCCATCCTAACACGGATCTGACTGAGGATTGATAAATATCTACAACATAATCAGGGGAATTTATTTCAATCGCTGCTGATAATGTTGGTTCGTAAACAGTAATTGCTATTTTGGATTCTTTTCCTGTAATAGATTTAATTCTACGTTGGAACTCATCATTAATCTGTTCAATTTGATAACTGCCCGTTGAAATTCCAACAACTTGCCAATCAGGAGTTCCATCGGGTTTATTTTTATTTGCAAATACCAGTGAATTATTTGCTGGTAGTCCACCAAACGATTTTGATCTAATATTTGGCCAACTATGATAAACTCGTAATTGTGCTAGCGCTATTTCTTTTGTTAGAATTGCAGTTGGAAAGTTAACGCTAAATTCTGGACTGGTTGAACTTAATGATATCATAGTAGTTTTGGACAGCATTGTATTAGTGACGATCTGTTGTAATAATTCATTCGACGTTGACATTATTATTGTTATTATTTTAAATCGGGAATTCAATCTTCCACTTTTTCACCTTGGCTATTGTCAAGGAATGCTTCATCATAGGTTTTCATTATCGTTGTGAACTCCTCATCAGATATTTTACCATCGCTGAGGTATGACGAAAGATATGACGATAGTTTAGAATAAGATGTTGTTACTTTGTGTAATTTCATTATATACTCGTGTAATTTATCATTTGTACATGTAGATATCTTCTTAGCGATAATACTGAGAATGCCTGTGATAGTCGTTGAAGTTGAAACGACAATTGTTACAACTGCAGGCGCTGTCGTTGTTATTGTTGATAATAATAATCCGGTTCCAGCAATAATAGCAGAAACTGAGTAAACAATTATATCAATAACAACCATACGTCTGCGATATTTTTTTACTTTTATTGTATAATCGTCAATGATACTTTTTAGTTCAATCTGACACTTACATATTTGATTGTATCTGTGACGTTGAACGTCGATTGAGGTTTGATTCATTATACTTAATTCATTTAATTAAGTAATTAATTGAGGGGTTTCGGCTACGAATTCCAGACACCACCAGTAACGTCTCGGGGGCATTTCCGTTGATGTCAACGTAAATGTTTCTTTGGTGTTCTTATTTAGCATCACAAGTAGAGGATTATAATGTACATTCGGTGATGATGAACCGGCCGCAGTAATTTCCAAACCATACATGGACAGCCTGTATAACCCAGTTACTTCTGCGGTATGTTCGAGAGTGTTATCGCGCGGTGTCCATGTTGATGATCCTGATGCTACTGTGTACACGATATTGTTAATTTGTCCGTGTGGAATTTTAACAAGATTAGTTTTCTCAACGATATTAGGAATTCCACTAACAATATTGTTGATTTTTGTGTTAATGTCAGCGAGTTTAATATCTACAACCACTGAATTACCAAAAAATTCATATACAGATCTGTTTATGTTTCTACGAAAATTTAGAAACGTTTGCACGTGATTGGAAAAATCAGTTCTGAATGTGATCATTTCATCATTGATTGTTGTTAATGATGTCACCATCGGAATGTTGCTATCGTCGACGTATTTTTTCGTTGCAGCATCGAAATCTGATTCTGGTGTTCTGAGATTATTAATACCATTATTATTCATGTTAAGAAATGCACGCATAATACCACCGTTGATAAAACACAAACTTAGATTCTTGATCATCGACGTATTTTTTTGTTGCTGCGTCTGTATCTGTGGCTGGGTCTCCAAGGTATGTAATTTTATTTTGATTCATGATAATGTTGTCAGTGAATGAATCACCAGCTTTTTTGATATAATCGTTAACTGACTTACCGGAATCTTGTATTTTACTTTGATCAGCAAAAGTAATGATATTATTAACAACCGCAGTGGGAATTCGTATAAGTACATCTGACAGGTGTATATTACTTGTTTTTAATCGTCCTTGTTTATCCTGAAAAACAACGACTTCATTTTGATCCACACTTGTGATATTTAATAAATCATCGATTTTATTTCTGAGCTGATCAAGAGTTGCATATTTAGATAAATCACCTTTGCCGCGAGAAGAGCTTCCATAAATATCTACCATTATATTTACTAATGTCTGTTTAAAACGTTTGTGCGCAGCTATGCCTGGTGGTGGTATATTCATGTACGACTTTATGAGGTGGTTGTCCTGGCAGTGCCAGTGAAATTGCGTCGAGTACAGCGAGGGTTTCACGGCCACATACTGGTGAATCTGTTAATTTTTGTGTTGGTAATGTTGAATACCATACTGGTATATCACCGGCTGAATTACTATATCGTAAAAATTCTTTTGGTGGTGCCAATCCATACGAATCGAAATAAACAATTCCACGTGGATCAATCGCGTATGCAACCCAATGAGTACCTGGACCAGAGTCTTTATCGAGATTAATAATACCAGTTTCAATATTGTTTGGTTGTTTTGGTAATTGATCACGCATAAAAACACCTCTGAAGTTTTTTTATGTTCAGTTGCTTAGCAGTATTAAGTAAATCAAAATTAGACATAGGAAGAATCATCGAACTGTCCCGGGCAGTCTTAGACCTTTTCCGTACCACGAATGTGGGGTCCCTGGAAGTCTTAGACCTTTTCCCTTTTTTGGGAGGTTTTTATTCCGTGACCCGTTGCTTTCTTTAATGCCATTCCAGCAGCAGTTCCAACAGCACCTAACGCAGCTGCTTTTGCAACAGCTGGGGCTGCAGCGGCTATTATCGCTGGTAACGCGGCAAGAAGTGGAAATATACCACCCGTTTTAGCGATGTCTTTAATGGCACTCGCAGATAGATTAAGTCGTATGCCAGTCTTTGATTGTTTGGCTTCATTGAAGTGCCTATACTGACGTTCCGATAATGATAGCTTATTCGGACCACCTGCGATTTGTTCTCGCTTTAGTGATATTTTTACCGCACAATTATTTTTTGATGATGATTGTAGCTTTTTAATCTGACCAGGAGTCAGACGGACATTAACATGTTGATATGACATTTATAATTATCATGAGTGATCTAATTACATGTTTTCTACTGGGGCATCTCTCTGACGGGAGAGAAGATCACAGACCGCGTGCAACAGATGACCAGATGGGTGGAGCACTACTCAGAGCTGTACTCCCGAGAAACGTCAGTCACCAATGAGGCCCTTAGAAACGTACAGGAACTTCCCACTATGGAGGAGCTCGACAAAGTGCCTACCTTAGAGGAGCTCAGCAAAGCCATCGACTCCCTCCCAAACGACAAAGCACCAGGTAGCGATAGCATCCCGCCAGAAGCCATCAAACGTGGGAAACCGACATTGCTACAGCAGCTGCATGAGCTACTCTGCCTCTGCTGGGAGGAAGGGGCAGTCCCCCAAGACATGCGCGACGCCACCATTGTGACCCTCTACAAAAACAAGGGAGACCACAGTGACTGTAACAATTACAGAGGAATCTCGCTTCTCAGCATCGTTGGCAAAGTGTTTGCCCGCATCCTCCTAAACAGGCTGCAGCTGCTGGTGGACCGCGTGTATCCGGAATCCCAGTGCGGCTTCAGAGCAGGAAGGTCGACAACAGACATGATCTTCTCCCTCCGACAACTCCAAGAGAAGAGCAGAGAGCAAGGTCAGCCACTTTACATGATGTTCATCGACCTCACCAAGGCCTTCGACCTGGTCAGCAGGAAGGGCCTATTTGAACTTCTTGGGAAGATCGGCTGCCCCCCAAAACTCCGCAGCATGATAATCTCCTTCCATACAAATATGAAGGGTACAGTACTGTATGATGGATCCACCTCAGATTTCTTCCCCATTCACTGCGGCGTGAAGCAGGGCTGCGTGTTGGCACCAACCCTTTTCGGGATCTTCTTCTCCCTGATCCTGTCCTACGCCTTCAGCACGTCCACTGATGGCGGATATCTGCACACCAGGTCCGATGGGAGGCTGTTCAACCTGGCACGACTGCGCTCGAAGACCAAAGTGAGGTCAGTACTCATCAGGGAGATGCTCTTTGCTGACGACGCGGCTCTTGTGACCCACACCAAGGATGCCCTCCAGAGACTGGGAGACCGTTTTGCTTATGCCTGCAAGCAGTTCGGGCTCACCATCAGCCTAAAAAAGACAAACGTCAGTGCTCAAGATGTCACCACTGTCCCTTCCATCAGAATCGACGGCGCCACCCTGGAAGTAGTCAACAACTTTATTTACCTGGGGTCAACCATCAGCAACACTCTTTCGCTTGATGTGGAGTTGGACAGAAGGATTGGAAAGGCAAACACCATCATCCACCAACACCTTCAAGTAACATTGTTTTGTCGCTGAGTATAACAGCGATTGCCCTATAACCACCAGGAACAGTTAGTGGACCAGCTATGGCAGCAGGTACTTCTGTTACACGAGCTCAAAAGTGTATATCAACGACAGATTGTCTGAATAAATCCAAATCTTCCAGCGAACAGTAATAGATCGGATACAACGTTGTAACATCTAGTTGTGATATTTGTAGACCAGAATCAACATTTTGATCACGTCCCATAAATGTCATCAAACGATGATATGCACGTGCAACATGATTCTGTTCAAAATTTAATAATATATCTTCAGCTGGTTCTTGATGCCCATTTATTCTCAGTGAAACCTCAGTAACACCAAGTTTGTCAAATATCATTATACTACGTAATTGTGAGTTTACTCGTGCGTTTTCCTGAAACGCGATGGATATATGTCGTGATGCAGATACACCTTGCTGTGATGCTATATGCCATGTGAATAAACCATCAACATTACTTCGAACACTATCTGTGGTCATCGTCAACCATGACAATGTTGATTTACCACCCTGATCCATGAAAGAGAGTAACTGTTGTTCTTCGGCGATCGATGGAGTCATTACTGGCATCCACAGAGAAAGTTTTGTTAGTATTACTTTACCTGCATCACCGAGAGTGCACCAAACTGCATCATCATCGGTAGCTTTTCGTACGAGTACAACTGTATGTTTAGCTCCAAAAATAACTTTTCTGACATTCCTGCAAAATCCAAATATATGTGACAGTGGAATTGTACACGAAAATGTTCTTCTTCCGCCTTTTAAAATTTACATTCATTGATAATACTGCAGGAGCATCAGCAGCTCCTCCTGCAGCTCTTACGTTACCTATAGTTACATTACTGCTTTCTGGATGATCAGTTGTATCCTTTGCAAACATCATTGATGGACCAGCTGATCTTGAATAATCATCGCTATACCTTGCAAGGCCAAGTATCGTCGTGGCAACGTCAACATTGTTCTGGCATATTTCAATATTTTTCCGTCAATCATGTACGTAGCGCTGTCAAATAACGCATTAATACCATTATTAACAAAACTAACACTAACATCAGCTCCATATGCTACTGGTGCTGCAGGATTAATAATATTTAAAATTTCACCTTCTACTTCAATGAATGCTTCAGTGGGTAAGAAATATCTGCTTGTATCCTGAACTTGCAGCTCAATTCTTCCACGCTGATCTGGCTGCGTCATAAGAATAATACTGATAATCGCGCACAGATTCATCTTTGAGTACTGGTGCGCCCATGTCAAATGCGGGATCAGATATACGTTTGAACATCTTTATTATTATCGTGTTCGTCTAACACGAAGACCTCTTCCTGCTATTAGACTAGCGGTTATATTTTTTTCTTTTTCTGACATTGGTACACCAGTTAACTCTGCTAGTTTTTGATTAGCAGCTTGATTTATTATTTTACTAACATTTGCGGGCATCACTTCAGTGCTGGCCAGTTTCACTGGTGGCTGAGGTTTTCGTCGTATTAATCGTGCTAGTCTATCCTTGATTGCTGAGAATGCTTTGCTAGCAACATCACCAACAGCGCCAATACCTTTTTCACGAACAACGTCAATAGCTTTCATTCCCAGTTGCTTTGCAAGCGGTATTGCTTTTGGGGCTATCCTTCTAAATAGACCTTGAGCAACATCATCTAGTCCATCTCCGTAGATCGTTTTGTATACTGGTAATCGTGAATTTATTACCCTGACCATGGTTGGTCCACGTTGAGTATTATGTATGATCATCTTATTATAGTCATTGCATCTAATTACATACTCAATCACTGTGATAATCATAGGCGATTTCATTAATGAGAGACCGATACACATCAATATCCATGATACCACCTGTAAATAATCGTTGACAAATATCAGCTGCTTCATTAATTATTTCTGGGGAATTATTACGAGCTCGTTTTCCTCCAATGAGAATTTCTAGTCTTTCAACATCGGCAAGGACGTTATTGAGACAAATAATAAGAGTAGTAAGACCACTTCCAGTTGCGCTGGGGGATCTTGATATTCTTCCTCACTTGTTGTTCTGACTGGTTGTCGCTATCATGGTGATTGCAATCGTTTCATCGTTTCTTGAAATTGTTGTTCTTGTTGCGGTGATGGTTGTTCTCGTTGTTGTTCTCGTTGTTGTAGTCATTGTTGTGGTCGTTGTGATCATTGTGGTGATGGTCGTTCTCGTTGTTGTAATTGTTGTACTGGGTCTTCCCTTTCAGCTACACCGGGATCAGGTGATGGTTTTCTCCGCCGTCGAGATTTCTTCTTTTTTGATGATATAACTGGTGTTCCAACACCTTTTTTCATTTCATTAACTTTATTAGTAAAGTCACCATATTCTTCTTTTTATATTTTTGACTGATTTGTGGAATATCCTTGTACTCACGAAATACGCTAGCAACCCATTCTTCTTCTGGAGTGTTATAAAATTCTAGCTTTAGAAGCTGATGCTGCATCTGATATCCCACCACAGCAACATTAACAGGATTAGTCATAACTTGCATATAGCCTTCTTGAGTAAAATACCAAGTTTTTAATTCTGGTTTAGACAGATCCTCGACAATATTTTTAACATCTTGAATTTCAGCATGTGTTTTTTCGGCAGACTCCATAGCTTCCTTACTTTGACTTGGTAATGCTCCGATAACCTCTTGTGTTGCAGTTGTAGCCTCAGCGGTTTTCTCCAACGCGGGAAGAAGACCACTAGTAGTTTTTGTAACAGGTTTAAATAACTGTTCTGCACTTTCTACAAATTCCACCTGAGACTCCTGACGCGCTTGTAGTTGTTGTTTGACAGAATCACGGATGGGTAGATATTTTTTAATTGCCTCTAGTCGCTCTCGAGCTAGTTTAGATGTATGAGATTTCATTATTTGATATAACAATGATTTAATTATAGCAGCAGGGAGGGTGAACGACCAGCGTTGAGTGACCAACACGTAAACGAAACACACCATAAAATAAAAACGCGCGTCAGTGATGATGTAACAAAACGAGCTAACCCAATTAGAGAAATCTCATGGCCTGACAGAGGTTTTGGTTTAACGTTATTGACCTTGAGATTTCATTTTCGTAGAAGTTTTATTTTTCATAAATAAGGTCTCCAGCAAAATGGTCTGTTCACCCTCCCTGCTGCTCATGTGGCATCATGTCCCACCCTACCACATTATCCTGAAACCAGACCGACCACTCCCAACACTAACCTATTAATGCTGAGCACCAAGCAAGGCAGCTGCTAGTACCATTTTTATAAGTCTTTGGTACGACTTGGCTGGGGTTCGAATCCACAACCTCCCGCATCCACGGCAGATGCTCTAACCTCCTAGGCCACAGGAGTGGTGTGTTAATTTTAGTATTATAATTTTATGAAAAGTAAATTTGATTCATTAACAGTAGCATCAATGTCAGTTTTAGATGAAGTATTTGCTTTTACAGTCTCCACAATTTGTATATTCTCTCATACTTTTATATCAGTACAAGTGTTTGTAAAAGTGATCTGATTGCGTGCAGGAGAGTTGTAATGGCTAACATCAGACCATGATTACCTGTCTGGCTTGCAAAGAGATCACTGTCAAAGTCTTTATCCTCTGTCAGTATATAGTAAAACCTGTCTTGAAAGACCACTGTTTCGAAAGACCATCTGTCTTGAGAAACTTATTTTTGGGCAGAAAGGGTGGTCTTTCAGGGCAGGTTCTACTGCATTTTGCAAGGTTAAATTTTGTATTAGAGACACATAGATATCTTAATTTTGTTACAATCTCTACAGATAAAGTAGGTAATAAAACTTGCTTATGTGGATAAAATTCTGAGAAAAAGCTGCAGAATCAGAAGCACTATGAAAGTTCTATGGTTTTGTGGCAGATTCATCTTTGTCAAGTACCTATTGATATTTGCATGCTCTTTGTGTCCCAGTTCCTTGCATGAATAATAATTTATTTGTTTGCCATTTTCCTGTGATATACTCTTTTTCACCATGTAGAAATGATTTTTCAACAACAGTTTGCCAATCCAGTGATGATTTTTATGAACTTGTATATTATCATCAGGAAAAAAGCTCTTCCTTTTGTTGGACAGGTGTTTTTTTATCACTGTGGTACAATTCCATGTTACACTTAGTGTCTTTGGATAAGGTTTGGCTTTGGGGGAAATATTTTTCATATTGGTCACTAAGATTGTTATTTACTGCATTGCTAAGGTGTTGCTACAGTATTCCTGACCCATTATTCTACCACCCAAATTACTAGATCTGTATGAAATAAGCATACTATCTTACTTTAGTTAAACCTTTTGTTAAAAAATGGAGGTAACAATCACAGCAAATAAAATATCAGATTATAATCAAACACATCCAAATTATTGATGATATAATCATACATAAAATTTTGTCAGAATTTCCTGTGTGGATATAGATATAATTGGTAAGATGGCACATCATGTCAGAAACTGATTTAGATTAATATCTTTAAGCTTGCTCCCAATATTCACTCATTACAAGCTGAATCCGATTTGGAAGCAAATTTGAAAATCCAATTTTAATCATGCTGGATAAAAGCATTGATTCATATAAGCAGATGTACATAACCAAGCCTCTTTAAGATCTTGATGATATACATGTAAGCACACAATCCATGTTTTATTAAGATCAGTTTGGAAATAATACCTCTCGAGTGGCAATTTCAGATGGACGCATGACAGATGACAGACAAAATACACCAGACTGTGGGCACAAGACCTAAAGACCAGATGGGCTACAGAAACACGAGTTTTATAAAGTTAACTACCTGACTGATATTTCATTGTTTGTTTGTCAGTTTGTTGGGTACCCTGTAGAGTAGGAACAAACTGATGATTTTTGAGCATGCCATTTGTTTTATTTGATTATATGGACATGGTAGGGTATATGGACATTTGCATCAAAATCCAAGTTTATTGTAAGCTAAGAAGTGCAAACACTGGGGTTGTTAAAATGATGGCAAACAAGATTCGGATTCCATGAAATAATTTTGGGAAAATACTTTGATATTGTCATGAAATAGGCTGATTTTGTAATTTAATCTCAGAGTAAAAGGAAATTGATTACCAATTTATACAAACTCAAAGATTCTGTTGTTGAAATACAACAATATTATTGTTATCGTTTCATCAGTTCCTAAAGTAAAATTTTATAAGTTTTGTGACCATATCACAAAAAAAATCAAATAAATACCTATATAACCAATTTTGAAGTAATCAAAAATGTCACATTTTCTTTCTGAACAAAGAAAATGCCCCATAACTAGAAAACTTAAAAAAATTTCAAATGATATCATGAAAAATAGTTTTGAATTGTTAAGGAAAATAAAATGCACAAGTCACTGCTAGGTAAACTTATTACTATAATCAAATTGGTGCACTCAAAGAAATGCTGTATGCCAATTGTGCCTTCAGTTTAAGTCCTTCTTTGTATCCAGACTAAATTACATTCTTGTTTGAAAGCATGATGAATTTTATGTGACAATAATGGTGTAATTATGTCATCATGTGTGTGCAAAAATGTATCTAAATACTCATTTATAAATCAAGCTCAACTGCAAACAACATAGACCCTTATATGCATTGCATACTGCACCAGCAGATCAGGGTCTTTGTTGTTTGTTCTACTAATTACTCATTACAAACTGCAGAGACCGAGATCTACCAACAGATTATGTGACAGCAGCTCTGGGTCTGTGCATTTTGTGGTCAGACTTGACTTATATGCGAGTACTTATGGTATTATATTGCCATCACTTAGTGCATTGCTTGCATGCTTGACTGATTGGTGTTTAATGGTGATTCAAGATATGAAATGTTATGTCATGCTATTGCAGCAACTGGAGTAATGTCCCTTGCCAAGAGACACACCTACAAAGCCAAGCAAGCCTGGTCTTGACAGGATTCAAGCCAGCACTATTCTGGTTGCTAGCCTGGCATGCTAGCCACTGAGACTGTGGTTTTTGTTGGTAAGTATTATACATTCAATGGATAGACAACCTGTTTCTCAGTAAAATCATTATGGGTGCATGAATTATATGAAGCTAAAAAATGATTAAATAAATGCATGTATATTGTCGTCATCAATTGAAAAAATGTGTTGCTGTGGATACTTCTTGGAAACAATTATTTTTTTCTGTTAATAATTGTTTCTGTTATGAATTGCTGTCTATTCGTCCTCATTTTTTACAATTATTTTGTTTTCTTCTTCAGTTAATGCTTGTTTGTTCCTCTGAATACCAGACAATGAAGCCCGTCCTGAAGTTATGGCAGTTCTTTTTTATGATTAAAAGATCAATATTTTGTAAAGTAAAAACTTTTATCATAGTTCCAGGTTTTGATATTTATAGCAAAATTCTCTTTAAAATATTCACAGAAAATTCTGCTGCTTTTTGTCTCTTATCAAATTGATATAGACAAATAACATGCAAAACAAATAATGGAATCTAGACACACACTGACAGAAGCAATAGTAAGACTTAGTGCAAGACTGGTGTAATTTGGTGAAATTTAAACATTATACCAAATGACTTTCATAGTAAAACTCAACAGTGTACACCAATATACAGTATATGACATAATGATCATCATATTTTGTTTAAAGTATATATGAAGTAGATGCCTGTCATGTTTGCTAAGCCCCAGCTATAAAGTCATGTATAAGCTATAATCTGCCTGTTTTGGGAATATTACCACGGCCATGTGTTTGATGTCTAAAGATTGCCGTGGGGTTAGTGTTGAACTCTTATGCAAGGTTACCTGACCAACCGGAGATGGGAAACTTGAATTGGCAAAAGGTGATAGATCGTACGACTTAACAAAGGCTTGCCGTTATCACACCTATGTGTTAAAAGGTTAGTTTAGGATCTAAAGGAAGCCCGCAGAGTGAGCGAGGCATGTTCTTATCCATCCCAACATTGACAGACAGCGAGAGGGACATTGTCCGCTAAGTTTGATTGGAGCAGTTCACTGCAATATCCAATCGAAATTGAGAAAGAAGGTGTGATTACAATTCAGACCCGAATGATACTTTCCGAACTAGTATGAGAAAATTTAGTATTCTCCTGGAAAGATTGCAGATCAATAGGGTTTACTCTGAGAAAATAAGCCACTCGTAAATTTGGCGGCAAAACTTAGAGGTAGATTCTAAGGAAAGACAAAGTTTTGAAAAGGTCAGTAAGTTATTTGCTCGAATTTTACAGAATATTATGGCATCATAATTGTAATTATTTGTAGTATGTATATTTAATTACTAGGATCATTTAGTATGTAGAATTACCTTTGTAGTGTTTCATTTACATGCATACTTGAGAAATGGGCTTAAGCCTACGTAGAGAATTATTAGATGCAAGGCAGAAATTTGTAAATTTTTAGCTTTTGGTCAGAATTAATTTTGTAATTCACTATTAGTTGTAAACTAGTGCATTTATTAATGCGTTATGTTAGAAATTACACATGCTTGAATTGTGAACTTGGAAACATGGTTGATGTATGTAAGATTAGTTACTATATCAGAGCATGGATATTTGAATATTTGAGTACTTTGTACGAGTTATAAGGTAAAGAAATGCATCTGTTTATTGTGATATTCTTTAGTATAACGGGATTAAGAATATGTACTGATGTGATGGAATTTATTGATATATGTATAAGAAGTAATTGATACTGTGCTGTATTATGACATTGTTTTACCATGCCAGAATGTATGGGTATCTCGATGTGAACAAATGTGTGATCGAAGGAATTTAATAACCATTATCTGATGATAGGCTGTGTGTGGTGTGAGATGAGAGGGCTCAGGAAAAGATTGTACTGTCCTTGTGTTTTCACAGAAAGCTTTACAGGGGACACAGAACTTTGGGTTCTGTTGGGTCCCAAGTCTTCAAGAGTTGGAAATTCAAGAGCTGGAGACGGAATTGAAACTGTAGTTGAGACAGTCGAAGTCGACAGAAGGGTAGTCGTGAGAGAGAAAACGGAGGAGGAGTCTAGAGAAAGTCAAGGAGGAGGAGAAGGAATTTGGAGAAAAGTCGAGGAGGAAGAGGAGAAGGAATTGGGAGAAACAGGAGAGAGAAAGGATACACCAGTAGAAATACAAGGACAGGTGGAAATCAATCTCACACTGCTAATCAAGTGATGCAATAGGCTTATTAAAAGGTTGAGCGGAAGGAGTGTAATTGGAAATTTGAATCATTTGATTATTGAATTGTTATTAAATTGTTATTCATTGAATTTCAACCCTATTTGTATATTTAACCATCTAACCGTCAGCATTGCTGACTGGGGGCTCAGAGCTTTACATCTATCTTTCACTAAATTTAACTTCAAACAAAATAGAGCTTGGGTGGGACTTCTATAATAGTTTAAATAAAAATATTGGAAGCACCCCACCCCAACCATAACAATCATCACAATGCCTTTCCTTATCATGAGCTGTATTAAAAATATGAAATTATGTTAAGAGAAATCAAGTCTGAATAAGGGACAAGTTCTTTCAAGAGAAACAAAGGGTATTGGAAAACAAAGAAACTTATTTTCTTAAAGAAATGATTCAAGCAGAGGTACCTGTTACAATAGATAAATATTTGTTTTTACTTCTGAAATTAAAATACATGCAATCCACAAGCACACAGGCATTGGGGATTATCTTCAAACAGCAATTATAATCAATTCTGACATGACAAACACCCCAAATTTGGCTCACTTCTACTGATAGACATCTGCTGACCGAATACATGTACTTCAGCATGAAAGCATCTCAGTTGACCATTGGCTGTGCACCCCTGTGACGATGTTACAAAGTTATGTCTTTCCTGGGGTTACTGTTGATAGCATGGACCTCCCAATGAGGTATTTGTTGTACAAGGTAAACACCTCTATTTCACATGAGTTCTAATGGGAGACAAATGAGTTTCATGACAAACTATGTGCATAAAAATTTGCAGCATGCATTCATGAATTTAATCTTTGAGATTACTGGTAGCAAGATAGAGAGATGTGAAGGTGACAGTAAAGATTACAAAGATGATTTTCACGAGAATATTTATTCAGATCTCATATATATATATATATATATACACACACATATATATACTGCCAAGTTATCACAGGCTTTGAACATAATGCCTAAATAAGCATACAACATTGCCATAAATGATAAAAAAAATATGAATATTCAATAAATATTTCTGATGCATGAATAGACCCCATCTAAATAAAATAATACGCCATTCATAAGGCACTAATGTAAATAACATTGAATGGTTCTGTGTCATATCTCTGCAAAAATTTCTTATAAATGCAACTTCATTTCATAACTAAATCACATAACACTGAATTTCTTTGTTTTAGATTGGACATAATTAACAATAGTACAAATAATAACACAATTTCTGTTCATGGTCTATACACTGGGATTTTTATCATTACATAGACAAAATCAATTTACATTAATACAGTGGCTATACATACAGCAGACATAAGCTTATCAGACAACTACATTTTTACCAGCTGCATAACAGCAACAAAAACCATTATCTCTAATTATAGTGAACTATTTGCACACACACACACACACACACACACACACACACATATATATATATATATATATATATATATATATATATATATAGTAGATCATAGCAACAATAGCACCCAAACATACCTTATTCAACCTAACAAGACCAACCATTGCAAGCACCCCACCTCCTCTTCTGAGATTTTTCAGGTAATGGGCATAATTTCTTATTCAAAGGCCTTATTTATCATTCCAAAAATCTTGTGGAATATGGTTTGTAGATTTTCTGCCTCAAAATATTGAATAGAATATATATATATTTATATATATATATATATATATATATATATATATATATACATATACATGATCAGCTACAAAGTTCTAGAAAGAGAACTTTATTATTGAATTTGATGGGAAAATGACCGACATCCTGGTCATCTTATTATATCTTATTTTTTTTTATTTAAGTTTTGCAAACAAACAAGATAATTTATTCCTTAATCTAACATCAGTCTAGTTGAATCACTTTTGGTTGTGCACTGATAAAATTTCTGAGAAATTATTGATTTAAAATATTCATTGCAATTACAAATTGCTCATTGATATTTTGGACTCAGTCTCTATTTTAGGATTATTGTGAATTCATTTGATGACATTCTGGATTATATCATTGTGATACATCAAGAATGTTGGCAAATCAGCTCATCCAAGACTACTGGCACATCAGCACATTCAATACTGTAATTCCTTCAGAACACTCTATAGTTTTGGACTGGCAAAAGAACTTTACGGATTATTTGGGATTTTATTCACAATACACGTAATGTAAGTTTCTTTTAAAGTTTTACTTTGTATTCTAGGGAAATAAATTATCTGTTGAATTTTTTTAATCTTGTTGGTTTTCACTTTTTTCTGTTGCTTAGTTTAAGATCATAGAGTCATAATACTGTGATGGAAAAAGCAATGATGAAAAGATGAATTTTGTTTTTATATCATAAACAGTATATAGGAAGAACTTGCAATAAAAATTATTACTCAAAGTTTATCAAACATTACACAGAGAAAAAAAGATCCTTTAATATGAAAACGACAATAAACTATAATATATTCAAGGTAGAATTAGTTCTCTATTACACTTTTCTGATGTTTGCATATCTTGCAATTAGTGCAGCTAAATCTGTTGTTGATGCAGTTTTAAGAATGACAATTTACCTGAGTATATACCCCAAAATGAATTTTATAAATGTCTAGGTGAATTTTAGGTTGAATAACGTACTCTGAATTATCATATGGAAATATTTGTATACAACAATTAGGCAGACATTGCCCTAAAAGTTAATGATGAAATTTAAGTACAAGAATTCAAAAGACTGCAGGACTGAAAACACAGTATACATGCAAAAAACCTGTATTTAATCTGCATGTGTATGAAAATGACTGTTGGCAAGTGATATTTTCTTTATGCACATGACTGCAGGTTATAGATAATTTACATAAGTAAAAGGTAATAAGAAATTAAACTCATTTATCTATCATCTTTCACTAGCACAGTTAGCTGAAAATCACAAATCTATTGACCCATTCATCAAGATGAATATATGTTCACTGGCATGTACAGTAGTTTGGTAACTTCAAAACTAAAGTTGGAGGGGATGCCTTGACACAGCAATGTAATATTACTTGATGGATTCTGATTCACTGGTAGTATATTGGGCAATGTAACTGTGTAAGAAAAATACATCTGTACCCATATGTCCACTGAAAGACTTCAAGAAGGAGCAAAGATGACACATACACACATGCATGCATGCATGCATACATGCACATGCATTATTGTGTGTGAGTAAATATTATCCAGCATGTTATTAAGTGGAAAAAACAAACTTTTTCATGATGAAAATCAAAAACAGACCAAGACAAAAACTATTTCATTTTACTAAATGTTTGTCTTCTTTACTTCAAACTATATCAAGGTCAAAGATTTGTTAACTGGTAAAATTTCCTACTTCCTGATACAATTGCAGTTATGCCTGAACTGCTGCTGGGAGAGGACTGTGGGAAGTTTGTTGAGGAAGTGATGTCCTCAGACCTGTTGTCATCTGGGCTTTGGCTTCCTTCTTCCTTAATGACTGCATTGCCATCAAACGGACATTTTCCCCACCCATCTGGTTCTGGAGGAAATCTGTGATACTTTCCAGTGCTGAGTCCATTTCAGACTGAAGCTCTGATATCCGAATGGCATTTGTACTGGATTCTTCCTCCATGCGGTTTAGCTCTGACTTATTGTACACTCCACGCAGCCTTAAATACTCCAACATTGCACTGTGCATTTTCCTTTGCAAGGCTTGTAGCTGTTAGCAGAGAGAACAAAATGATTGGCAACTTACATTTTCATGATTTTTCTCAAAAATCTGATTTGAAATTATAAGGGCTTGCCACCATTAGATCAATATTTTTCACACTATATGTTGTAATCATCCTGGATTATATACCATATATACCAGCTTATAAGTTGAGTTCAACTGCAAACAACACTGATTCTGATGTGCCATCACATAATTCACTGGTCGATCAAGGTCTTTTTTGTTCGTTCTTTTGATTATTCTTAGCAAATCGTCTGGAACCAGATCTGCCAGTGCATTAAGCAATCACAGATCTGAATCTGTGTAGTTTGCTGCTGGACCTGACTTATATATCGTACATTCTATCACACAGTAATCACCTGTTGGCAATCCTTGATATCATTCTCTAACTTCAATCTTTCCACAAACACCTATGTAAATGCTCACCTGTCAACAATCCTTGACATTGTTTTCTAACTTCACTCTGTCCACAAACATCCATGTAAATGTTCACATATCAGCAATCTTTGATATCAATCTCAAATTTCACTCTGTCCACAAACACCCATGCAAATGTTCACCTGTCTGCAATCTTTGATATCATTCTCAAAGTTCACTCTGTCCAAAAACACCCATGTAAATGCTCACCTGTTGGCAATCCCTGGTATTATTCTCTTTGTCTACAAACACCCATGTAAATGCTCACCTGTCTGCAATCCTTGATATTATTCTATAACTTAACTCTGTCGACAAATATCCATATAAATGCTCACCTGTCTGCAATCCTTGATAACATTCTCTTTGTCCACAAACACCAATGTAAATGCTCACCTGTCTGCAATCCTTGATAACATTCTCTTTGTCCGCAAACACCTATGTAAATGCTCACCTGTCTGCAATCCTTGATAACATTCTCTTTGTCCACAAACACCTATGTAAATACTCACCTGTCGGCAATCCTTGATATCATTCTCTAACTTCACTCTGTCTTCAAAATTATTGAGAAGACAGTCTTTGAAATTCATGTGCTCATTTTGCAGTTTTCTGTATCTAGAAGCTAGGTCCTTATTAGTCTGAAGATCTTTCTTTTTCTTGTCCTACAAAATATTTTGGAACGATGAGGTTGTTGCTGAATGAAAAATGTGCACAGTTACATGCTGCAGTTATAATAATAATAATAATAGTAATAATAATTTTTTGGAAAGAAAATTAAATCATATATTAATTTCAAAAGATCAATACATGCATATTTCTACTAAAAGGATCAGGTAGATTGCTAAAAGTCATACATATGATGTCTCCTAATGTTACATGAACTTTGATCTAAATAAGCTGTTTTAGTTTTGAAAATAACATACCAACAGAATAATGTGGAAATTATAATGAAAGTTAGAGAACTGATACTGCCCCAATGACCACTTGGGTCAAGGGATTGATGATGATGATGATGATGATGATAATGAATAGGCTAATCTGGGATTAGAACTGTAAATGAATATGCTAATCCAGGATTATAATTTTAATGAATATGATAATCTGGGATTAGAATTATACATTTTAATTCCAGATACAAGTAATGAGACAAACATAGACTTGGCATGATGTCGATACTCTTTAGGCATATATCATTTTTTTACTAAAAATTTTTAAAACATATGCATACGTTTAGTGAACTGAATCAGATATAAATTTGTGCACAGACTTGCATATTTGAATGTTGTACAAGTCACTGAGTCTTTCATTACCACATGGAAAGACTTAAAAAATTTAAATTCTTTAAGCCATTTTTCAAGATTTCAAAACAATACCATGCTGGCACTGGTATAATAAGGATATTCAATGAAGAAGTGAAAACAGTGATAACTGATACTGGTAATACAGTGACAATTGATAATGGTAATACATTAATAACTGATACAGGTAATACTGAGATACTGATACTGATAATACAGTGACAATTGATACTGATAATACTGTGACAATTGATAATTGTAATACATTGATAACTGAAACTGGTAATACAGTGACAACTGATACTGATAACACAATGACAATTGATACTGATAATAAACTGACAATTGATACTGGTAATACATTGATAACTGAAACTGGCAATACAGAGATAACTAATACTGATAATACAGTGACAGTTGATATGGTAATACACTGACAATTGATACTGGTAATACAGTGACAATTGGTACTGGTAATACATTGATAATTGATACTGGTAATACATTGATAATTGATACTGGTAATAGAGCCATAACTTATACTGGTAACATGGTGATAACTGAAAATGGAAATGCATTGATAACTGATACTGCTAGTAGTTATAACTGACACTGGTAATACATTGATAATGGATACAGGTAATACAGGAGAAACTGGTACTGGTAACATGATGATAACATATAATGGTAATGCAGTGATAATTGATACTGGTAATACATTGATAAATGATACAAGTAATACAGTGATGATTCACAATGGCAATACAGTGATAATTGATCCTGGTAATACAGTGATGATTCACAATGGCAATACAGTGATGATTGATTCTGATAATACAGTGATAATTGACACTGATAATACAGTGATAATTGATAATGGCAATACATTGATAATTGACACTGATAATAGTGTGATAATTGATACTGGCAATACAGTGATAATTGACACTGATAATAGTGTTAATTGATAATGGCAATACATTGATACTTGATACTGGACAATGGTTACCACTTGGGTTTGCTTCAACAATAGAGGATGAGTTCTCAGATTGACACTGCTCACACTTCTGCACTGCTGTCTGCAATTCTCTTCAATTCAAAGTCTGTAACTCTAGTATGGATGATACTGCACCAGGTGACATGACCCTATGTGAGATCTTCTCAAGACTCAGGGTCAAATGTTGAGGTGTTTCAAGGATCACCTGAGAGAGTATCTGAGGTGTTTCTTCTGACTTTCCAAGTTTGCTTCATCCTTTTTAAACTTGCCCTAGAAGATCTTTGGTACTTGCTTGTGGCTTGCCCATCTCAGCTGTGATTTATCAGCAAAGTGTGGATGCTTGGGATGTCTGCCCATGTGAGGTGAGAACCTCAATGTCTGGGACCTTGTCCTGCCATCTTATCCACATCAGTTTGCTCAGGCATTCCATGTGAAAATGGTTCAGCTTCTTGGTATGGCATCTGTATACTATCCAGGTTTCACATGACTTTGTAGACCTTTACTTTTGTTTGCAGAACTGATGCCTCTGCACTCCCACATATTTGCACATAATCTGCCAAAAGCCATGATTGTTTTGGCAATTCTGGCATTGGTTTCATCGTTGATGTGGACTGCATGTGACAGTGAACTGCCAAGGTAGGTGAACCTGTTCACTGCCTGGAGGGTTAGGCTACTCAATGTGATAGTAGGCTAGTATCTACAAAAAGCGTTTCCTGGTCAGGTTGGTGCACTATCTCTGTCTCGTTGATAGCAATGGTGAAACCAAAACTATCACAAGCTGAAGACAAACAGTCCATACTCTGTTACATATCAGACTTCAGATCTGACATTCAGGAAAAAGCCATTAGCAAATAAGAGATCACAAACAGTAACTTCCTGTAACTGTGTCTTCACCCATAGTCACTCAGACTGAAAAGTGTGCTATCAGTTTTGTATCTGATGTCATTCACAATGTTATAGTCATATAAGTAATATGTAAGCATGACACAGAACATATTGATAAAGTATGTGGCCAACATGCAGCCTTGCTTGGCTTCAGTGATGACTGGGAATGGTTGAGATGACTTGTTATTATCCATGATGCAAGCAAGCACAGAATTAACTAACCATTATGATGAATTTGTTTGGGTACCCATAATTTGCCATGATCTTCCAGAGACTCTCACAACTAACTGTATCAAAGGCTTTTGTCAGGTCAGTGAAAGTTAGTGTTGTGTCCCTGTCATTTCTCCAGGAGTTGACAGTGATAACTGACACTGGTAATACAGTAATAATAGACACTGCAACAATATATTTGTACATTATGTTACTCTGCAGCCATAGTGAAAACACAAAATTTTGTCTGTAATATATAAACATATCAAGAAAGAATAAACATTATGACAAACTAGTAATTTTTCAATAATAAAAACTTGGATGTGAATTTGTATGAAATACATCTAAGCAAACATACAATATATATATATATATATATATATATATATATATATATATATATATATATATATATATATATATATATATACATAGATACATACATAGATACATACATACACAAGACCACTCCTCCTGCCAAACAAATAATGAACTCTCAAGACAGGTGGTTCATCATGACTGGTCATAACACTATATAATCGATAAATCTATGCATGGAGAACCTGGTCTCTCAAGACAGGTGGTCTTTCATAGCAGTGGTCTCACAAGACAGGTTTTACTATATTAATTTTGATACTAATTCAACTATGTTGTCAGAACTCACCTCTAATGCTTGTTTCACCTTGTTTCTGTCTTCCATAAATTTTCTATGGTTTGATTCATTAGTTTTAATCCGTTCTGTAAATAGAGATCCAGTCAATAATAGAAACTATATACCACAATTCAATGCAGGCATTCCAACTTACAACTGTAATTTGTGTTGAAGTTATCTTGATGGATGGAATTTGTGTGAAATGTATGTTAAACTTTATATTCTACATTTTACTTCAATTTTGTAAACAAGTTCAGACAAGTTGAACCATGAACATGTATTTTTTTAAAATGGCATCATGATGTTGTAGTGACAGGGAAATCAGAAAACCTGGAG
This sequence comes from Megalonaias nervosa, assembly GCA_016617855.1. Taxonomy (NCBI): domain Eukaryota; kingdom Metazoa; phylum Mollusca; class Bivalvia; order Unionida; family Unionidae; genus Megalonaias; species Megalonaias nervosa. Next base: position 21,848 of record JAECUM010000076.1, read on the forward strand.
GAGACTGATATCTCTGCTGAGAGTGGCACCTGTCAATAAACTATTGCACAAATGAAATTGCAATAGACTGCTAACCAATTGGATTACAGACATGGTGTGAATCATTACATGCTCAGACAGCTGGCTGGGAACTTGCTAACCAAAGAGGAAATATGATACCATGTAACAAAACAAAAATTTAATTATTTATAACTTCAACCTTTTTCATCCAATTTTCAAAACATTTCAACAATATACCTATGAGTCCTGTTTTAATTGCTTGGAAACTTTCAAAAACATGAGCATGTTTTAAAAAAATTAATAAGTGAACAAGCAGATGGGGGCCAATTATTGGGTTTGGATACACAATAGGAGGAGTAAACTTGCAACAATATGGGTTCAAAAACACAGGTTAAAAAGTGCTGTGCTATCCTAGCCATTAAATGCATTTGTGTGATGAATTATTAAATGCATGTGTGTGGTGAATTATTAAAGGCATGTGTGTGGTGAATATTAAAGGCATATGTGTAGTGAATTATTAAATGCATGTGTGTGGTGAATTATTAAAGGCATGTGTGTGGTGAATTATTAAATGCATGTGTGTGGTGAATTATTAAAGGCATGTGTGTAGTGAATTATTAAATGCATGTGTGTAGTGAATTAGTAAAGCTATATGTGTGGTGAATATTAAAGGCATGTGTGTAGTAAATTATTAAATGCATGTGTGTGGTGAATTAATAAAGGCATATTTGTAGTGAATATTAAAGGCATGTGTGTAGTGAATTATGAAAGGCATGTGTATAGTGAATTATTAAATGCATGTGTGTGGTTAATTATTAAATGCATGTGTGGTGAATTATTAAATGCATGTGTGTAATGAATTATTAAATGCATATGTGTGGTGAATTAATAAATGCATGTGTGTGGTGAATTAATAAATGCATGTGTGTGGTGAATTAATAAATGCATGTGTGTGGTGAATTATTAAATGCATGTGTGTGGTGAATTATTAAATGTATGTGTGTGGTGAATTATTAAATGCATGTGTGTGGTGAATTAATAAATGCATGTGTGTGGTGAATTATTAAATGAGAAATGCATTCATTTGTTATAGCATTTATCATTATAAGTTATTCTTGACCATAAAAGTTAACATGTTATTTCTTGGAAAATGTGCCAAATACATAAAATTGGTTCTAAAAGTAAAGGATGATTATGTATATTTTATTGCATGAGAGGTGTATATATATATATATATATATATATATATATATATATATATATATATATATATATATATATATATATATATATAGTAACTTACGGAGTAGATCATCATATTGCTTTCTCACATCCTCTTCCAATCTTTTTACAGTATCTAGCTGAATAGTAATTTCATTCTTTTCTGCTCTATTAAAAAAAGGGAAAAAAAATTACTTAGACAAATTCATCATACTCTTCTATAAACGTAATTCCAACCAAGATTTTAAAACACACTGCTATTTTGAACACATGCTGAAGGAAAGTTACCAGATCTCACAGCTGTTCGAATTGACAATAGGACCATCAAAATACTGTGGTGAAACTTCAGAAATCTGAGCTCTGATGAAACTAATATAATGAATAATGTGGCACATTGAGTGTGTCCCAAATTCACCAATCTTCATGCTTTGGTTACTCACCCACTAATGTAAAATCTTGAAAAAATTATTTAAATGACTGTTTTCTAAACCTTAATTGTATTTGCTGTGATCATTAATTAAATGGTTATGGTATTGGCTTCATGATATGATGGACACAGGTTTGATTCCCATCATGAGATCAGCTGAAATTAGCTGCCATTGTGTCTTCTTGGGCAAGATACATTACTCTCCTTGCCACAGTGTAGTATAACCTTCAAAGTGCTGCTGTGCTGTAAAAAAACCCCCACCAAACTAAACTAAACATTCAGTTTAAACAAACAGTCTGTTTTGACTCACATAGAATTTCACAGAGAGTAAAAATAAAACTGCCATTAATTATTAAAACGGGGTGTTTAGTAATTTAAAAGTAGTTCCTATAATATGAGATTCTCATAAGAAAACTGCTATAGAAATGTTTTAAAGCCTGTATCTGTTGCTACATGTAATGCTAACACTTTTCAAGTCCGATAAGTATAGACTATTTAGTGGAATTCACTGCTGACTAGTGCTGTTCTTTAAGTATAAAATTTAAATTCTATCCACATTTTAATGCAATTTTCAAAACAGAAATGAGCAAAAAACTAAGAAAGGTAAACAATGAAATTCATCTGTAAAGAAAGATCAATGCAACTTTCATGAGATGCTGACAAAAAATATTCAAATGGGCAAACCTTTTTTTGCATGTCTGATAGGGATAAATTTAATTACTATTATACTTGTTTGAATATCTGATCCATTCTTTTTGTTTTTTGCTTTTTCAAAGGACAAGGTCCATTTTACCCTCTTAACAGCCCTAAAATCTGGTTAAAAAAAATTAATTTCATGAGTGGTTTTATTTTTTTCTCATAAAATGTTACAATACCAATTAGAAATAAAATTGTATCCCTGTGACATGATATGTATATGCCAGCATCATGATATCATAAGATGAAATGGAACTAAAAAGATGCAATTTTAGAAATATCATATTTGTTTTTCGATGATATTTAATATCAAGTGGATGCATCACCACCATGATATTTTGTCAGATTGTAGTTAAATATTTATTTTTATGTATACGAAATCTGCAACATAAGTGTAAATAGTTTGTATGTGTGTACTCATCAGTCAAATCTGTTTTCATCCATAATGGTAATTCCAACAAAAATATGCATAAAAAGAAACATAATTTCCATAATAATTTAAAAAAAACATTTGCTACGCCCATTTGAGTCAATTTAATATCTTGCTAATACATTCACAGAAATTTATGAAACATTTTTTTCCCCAAAATGTTCATATTTACTGTGTCCAAAGGGTCTGATTTCTTACCAACAATTAAATGCATAATTCAGACACTGAGAGTTTCTTAAAAGAAACATGTATTTAGTCTTGAATACATGCTGTTCAGCTGAAAAAGGTCAAAGGTATTGACATAGTAATGCTCTTGCAACAAGAATTCAACAGGTGTAATGACAAGCAAACTGCATGAAACCAGTTAGGGAATACACAATTTAAGTGTGTGGGTTCAGAGCTAGTTCCTTAAAAGAATTTTGAATCATTCTTTAAGGACAGAAGGAAAAAAACCCCAGTATTCATTGACATGTTTGTTTTATTACTATGACTTTGCTTCACTGCAGAGCAGCAGGAAATAGAATGTTTGGTTATATTAGTCAATCTCTCCACCCTTATAACTTAAATGGTTTTGATCCAATCAGTGTTGACACTGGAAGGACAGTTTGCTTTGTGTATGTGAATGATTTGAAGCCAGAAAAAAAAGTGATAAAATGATAGGGGTGGGAGTTGTTTTACATGTGTGTGGCAATGCCAAAAACTATTGACAATTTCATCCATAAACTTGTTGCAGTGGGTGTTTATGATGGATGATTAAGCAGGCATTGATAATCTATTGTTTTCCCATAAAATGGTAGGTAAATTACTTGATTTGTAAATTTGTTTAGGAAGTTTTTTAAAACCAGCACATTGTCTGCTTGATTTGTGAAAACTAAATCTCAAAGCTAACTGCAATTGTTTATCTCTGGACTTAAGCATTTAGCGACAAACTTGTTTTATAATTGTAACTGCTACACCATGAACTAAACTAACAATATCAGTACTTCAGAAAACTATCTATACTATATTACTAAGATAAATCAATGGAATAAATCAGACAGTTTTACCAATAGAATTAATCCCAACTACACACTTGTTAATTTTTGGCAACTGATGCAAATAGTCATGTAATGATTGTGAGAATCATCCTCATACAAAAGGAATTGTTTTGAATATAAGAAACAGACATATCAGTTTTGGTAAATAAAGAGTGGATATTTGCTTGCTCTGAGTGAAAAGTGGATTTATTTCACTGAGTGGGTAAAAATCTCAACATTTTTATGAGTGGCCATGCCACGAGTGAAAATATTTATATGTACATTTTCCACCCAACAACCAAAATTTCTTGGTCATTATGCCATCAACGTTTATTAATAGGCTGTGAGAAATTATTTATTGTTTTTCACTTGAGTGAATAATCAAGATTATTTCTCTCAGAAAATCCTGTACTTCATAAAATAAATATAAATAATTAAAGAAATAGGGAATATGAACTCTTTCCACTTATGTGTCTATGCATACACTGTGGTACAGTATCAAAACAGGCCTTAGTATACAGAACACTGATACACGCTGTTTGATATTTTCCACTATACATAATATTACCATTTGACATAAAAAATACAAAAAAGACTAAAACCTATTTAGAAAACAAAACTGTCACATGCAGTACTGATACAATGCATACATTTAAAAAAATTTTATTTTAAAATCTGATGTAGGGCCAATTTTAGTCAAAAGTGAACCTAATTAATTGATCAAAAGAATTAATTTTAATAATTACATCAGAAATTTTGTTCATTGTTTATACCTATATACTGAAAGATTTTGAAACTTGATTCATGTCACTAAAGCTTCCAGATACAATGGTTTCTGGGTGACTTACTCTAACTCAATAATACTGTTTTGGGCTGAGTTTAAAAGTCGGTCCATCATGCCTTGTGCCTTGTCCATATCACCTATCTGGTTATTCATCACATCCGACTTCCACTGTATGTAGTCCAGTCTCTTCACATGCTTCAGCAGATCATCCTAAAAACAAAAAAAAAACTAGATGTGTGCATGAAAAACATGTAATCCCCCATTGCAAACCAAAAAGTCAAAAATTAATTTGAAAAAGGCAGTAAAATCTAATCAGATCATACTGACATGCATAATGGGTGCCATCTGTCTACTTGAATCAGATTTTGCTAAAATTGTGCTAAAATGGGTGTTTGTTTGAGGAGCAAAACAAGTTTTAAAAATTTAAAACAAAATTTGAAAAACTTATGCAATGGCCTGATTATCTAATCCGGTCATTAACATATCTATGCAAGAAAAAAATCCAGTTATCTATGATAAGTTTTCTTTCAAACAGCTTTCTCAGGATGGATGGATTCTGTGACTCACAAGATTGTATGGCGGTGTAAGGTCACTCTTTCTGAGATTAGTGGCTGTTTAAGACTGTATTGAGACTGTATTGAGGCATATAGACAGTTTATATGAAATTAGTGGCGCATAAAACTGTATGGAGGCATATAGACAGTTTGTCTGAAGTTAGTGGCTCATAAGACTTTGGAGGCATATAGACAGTTTGAAATTAGTGGCTCATAAGACTGTATTGAGGCATATAGACAGTTTGTCTGAAATTAGTGGCTCATAAGACTGTATGGAGGCATATAGACAGTTTATTAGTGGCTCATAAGAATGGAGGCATATAGACAGTGAAATTAGTGGCTCATAAGACTGTATGGAGGCATATAGACAGTTTATCTGAAATTAGTGGCTCATAAGATTGTATGGAGGCATATAGACAGTTTATCTGAAATTAGTGGCTCATAAAACTGTATGGAGGCATATGGACAGTTTATCTTAAACTAGTGGCTCATAAGACTATATTGAGGCATATAGACAGTTTATCTGAAATTAGAGGCTCATAAAACTGTATGGAGGCATATAGACAATTTGTCTGAAGTTAGTGGCTCATAAGACTGTATTGAGGCATCTAGACAGTTTATCTGAAATTAGTGGCTCATAAAACTGTATGGAGGCATATAGACAATTTGTCTGAAGTTAGTGGCTCATAAGACTGTATTGAGGCATGTAGACAGTTTGTCCAAAATGAGTGGCTCATAAGACTGTATTGAGGCATGTAGACAGTTTATCTGAAGTTAGTGGCTCATAAGACTGTATGGAGGCATATAGACAGTTTGTCTCAAGTTAGTGGCTCATAAGAATGTATTGAGGCATGTAGATCGTTTATCTGAAGTTAGTGGCTCATAAGACTGTATTGAGGCATGTAGACAGTTTATCTGAAGTTAGTGGCTCATAAGGCTGTATTGAGGCATGTAGACAGTTTATCTGAAATTAGTGGCTCATAAGACTGTATGGAGGCATATAGTCTTATGACTGTATGTAGGCATATGGACAGTTTATCTTAAATTAGTGGCTCATAAGACTGTATTAAGGCATGTAGACAGTTTGTCTGAAATTAGTGGCTCATAAAATTGTATGTAGGCATATAGACAGTTTGTCTGAAGTTAGTGGCTCATGAGATTGTATGTAGGCATATGGACAGTTTATCTTAAATTAGTGGCTCATAAGACTGTATGGAGGCATGTAGACACTTTATCTGAAGTTAGTGGCTCATAAGACTATGTAGAAATACACACAATCTCCGTGAGATTCAGTGCCTCACAAGGCCAGAGTTTATCTAAGTTTTAATGGTGATAAGCATGACGTAACTAGGGGGTTCAGTACATCATTGGTCAAACCACCACTACTGACACTTATGATTACTACACTTGGAAAGACTGGTCAACAATTGAAGTCCTAAATGAGTGCCTTGTTCAAAAACCATAATACATGTACAATTATCAAAGCAAGCTTCCAACTCCAGACCTGCAAATCCTAAGTCAATCACTGGGGTGTGCAAAACATAAAAATATTAAATTATTAAAATATTTCACTGGGACCTCAAATGTGCTGTGTAATATGTTCTAGTTACAATAGGAATGTATGCATCTTCAATAGCTGTTAAGTTAGAAAGCCTAAGCTATTGACCAATGACCTTGACCTTCAAGACAGGAGCCTTAATATCCTACACAACAAACCTGCTAATGATGACATATATGTACACCAAGTTGCATTGTTTAATCTCAAACAGCTTTAAAGTCATATAGTGGAAAAGAAAGTGTGATGGAAAGCAGAAAGTATTGGGCTTTGACCTTTACCTTGATGATAGGACACCCAATGTGGTACATGACACACCGTCTAGTAATGATATACAAGAACATAAAGATTAATCCCATAATCTCCAATGGTTTATAAGTTGCAGAGCAGAAATGTCAAGGTGTGATGGAAAATATAAAATATTGAGTTGTGACCTTGACCTTGAAAATATCAAACCAATTTTTCTATCTGACATACCATCTAGTGATGATTTGACATCACACTATATTTCATCCTTTAATTTCAAATGGCTTAAAAATTATTGAGCATAACAGAATGTGTGATGGATGGATGGATATCTGCCTTTTATTTGTGAAGGTGGAGTACAAAAATAAATAAGAAATTGGTCTCATTTTGAGCGTATTCAGAAAGAGGTTATAAAACCATATTAATGTGCTTGATAATACTAGCTAGTCTGTGAAGTGAAAACAATAACTATTCAAGGACTGTGATGTGATGTGATGTGATTATGATTTTTAACGTAGCTTTAACAATTTTTCAGTCATATCGCTACGATGTCTGCAGTGTGGCAGTTTATAGTGATGTCTAGCACTGGGGCATCATGCCGCAGACATGTAGCATGATGTCCCACCAGTCACATTATCCTGACACCAGGCCGACCAGTCCTAACACTAACCTCTTAATGCTGAGCGCCAAGCGAGGCAGCTGTTAGTACCATTTTTGTAAGTCTTTGGTATGACTCGACCGGGGATCGAACCCACGTATTCAAGGACTGTTCACGTGGATGTCTTAAACAGATAAATGACCATGAAGCAGGGTCTAACAAATCTTGTGTCCTGGACTGAGGGGTTACAATCTTTAACATTTTACGAAAACTGCATTTTGTTTGTATTTCCTTTGTGTTCAATTTGCATTCCATTGATGTTTGCATTTCATCTATCATCTCATTGCTTTTACTTTATGGTCTCTTAAAATGAATTCAGATTTTACATTTATCATTCTCATACAGTGTTTCCTTTCAAGTTTGAATGTTTGGAATGAAATGGAAAAGCATTTACTGAAGTCAGGTTTCCCATCTTTAAAAGTATTAAATGGAGAGAACAATGGCTTTTATATCCCTGACTTATTAAAAGTGTACTTTAATAAAACAGCAGAAGTTGGCATTAAATTTATGCAAACATAAAATAACATCACAAGTGCAATATATGTATAAACACAGTTGTAGAGTATTTGTCAGCAAATTTTATTTCTTATTTTATTTCATTTAAATAAAGATTGTACAGACAGAATTACTGGCCATGATATCATTGCTTGAATGGCAGTTGATTTTTATGTCTGTCTTGACAAGAATAATGTCACTGTTTTTGTAAAGGATGAAGAATTGTCTGTCAATATAAATGAATCCAATCCTGGATTTTTATATGAATGGGCTTTTAACTATGTAAATTTAGTGACAGATTAAAAATAATTGATTTTTATATCCACTCATGAAATGCATTCATGTTTCATTCCATTTCCATTATCATTCATTGTTCTGCATATTGCACTTGTGCCATGTTTTCTTAAGAATCATCATATTGATGCATTCATTCTGCATTCTGTTTACAAGTGTTCTGTTTTTGTTTGACTGGTAAAGTTACCCATGTTAAGGTAGTGATTATGTAGCAGGGCTTGACAAATCTTGTGCCCAGTGCTCTGGGGCAAACATACCATAGGTTCTAAGGCTGGCAACCACGACTACATGTACTAAGGCTGGGCAACCAGATGGTGAATTCAGGTAGCCCAACTGGCTATTGAATGATACAAGGACTTCCACCAGAATTTTACAAAATGTAACTTGTCAAGTAATTTACAAAGGAAGACCTGTATATATTACTCATAACAAGGAAAATGAGAAGTTGTTAAGTGAACCATTTTAAATTAAAAATGCATGCTGGGTTAACAGGCTCTTGGCAGCCCATTGATCAACCATTTGAGTTTTTAATTTGTTGGACCCAGTGCAGGAATTGTAATTACTGGTCTGTCAGAAGGCCTATACAATTTTACATATGAAAAAACGGTTAAATAAATAAATAAATAAATACATAGATAAATAGTTCCAAACAGCATGAGTCATGAGTTATCTATAGACATATTTGTTATATTCATTTCTCCATTGGCTTACTCAATGTCATGTTCTCAATCAAATCTATTTCAATAACCACAGCATAACTCAAGTAACTACAGTATGACTCAAGCAACGGATTATATAACCCTTATTTTAAGGCTAAATCAGATCTTTTTGTTTCTCTACTGATACACTAGATTGTTTGCATCTGTATGCAAACCACTTTGATAGAAAGCACATGTATACAACATTTTCCAGTCAGACTGAATAAGGTTAGAACTAATGAACCAGACCTAGGACTGATTATATTCTGAAATGTATCTACTTCAAAATATAAATTATAAGCACAATGCTGATAGGTTTTTATATACAAGAGAGTGAAAAAGGGAAGAAAACTTTGATTAGTACTCACCTCTACCATAATCTTCAAAAAGCAGCATATGTAAATGGTAAAACTTTAAAGAGACAAGGAAAGAGAAAAAAGCAGAAGAACAGAAAAAGACAAATAGAAGAGGCAAAGAGATTTAAAAAACAGAATATACAAATTATACATAAAAATACAGATATATAATTACAGATATAAATACAGAATATACAAATACAGATACAAATACAAAATTAATACAGAATATACAAATACTAATATAAATACAAATAACAGAATATACAATTACAGATAAAAATTCATAATATACTGACACAAATATAAATACAAAAACAGAATATATGAATATATATACAAATACAGGCAGAAAAAAGAAAGAAAAACAGGTAAACAGGCAAACAAAACATAATGATATGTAAAGACAAGGTCAACAGACTGGGTGAAAAGTTATGGTTACCATATACAGTCACTTAAACTGCAAAAAACATAGACCCAGATCTTCAGGTGCATTATGTGACAACAGTTATGGGTCTGTGCAGTTTGCAGCTGAACTTGAATGATAAGTAAGTATATATGGTATGTAGAGTAGTTTTGTTAACAGTCATTTTGCAAGGGGACAAAAAAAAATCATAATTTCCTTTTAATTCTTAGTATTTCAACCAGAATCTATTTTCATTTGATATTCTCTAATAAAATAATCAGGTCAAAACTACTGAGTGGACTGGAGGAAATATATAGTCTAAATTCAAAGCTGCTCTGTGCATCTTGTTATATATATATATATATATATATATATATATATATATATATATATATATATATATATATATATATATATATATATATATATATATATATATATATATATATTTGAAGGGAAGAAACTCTCACTGATTAACTCCTATGTTCCCACCTGGTGGTCTCCCATATCCTCGATGCAACCAGTTTAAGCTTGAATGAAACCTATAACAGGATGCTCACCTTTCCAGGAAAGGGAGGGAGAGATTGAATGCTGTGATCTGGTAAGCATTTTTTAGAAACATAGTTTACTAAAAAGTTCCTCTCTCCATCAAATACATTACCCAATCACATTAACATTAGAAGAATAGGCAAGAGGAGGCGGAAATGATGAGCATTGTAACTCTATCTGTGTTACCCTGCAGGAGCATGACTGCTCTACTAAAATGATGAACAAAAGGTTAGCACAACAAAAAATCACATGTTTATAAGCATGCAAGGGTGATAAAAGTGGGACCTGCACCTAGATAAAAATTTCCCAGGTGAATCAAGTTAAAAGTTTCAAGTTGAAACACTGGAATGAAACTGTGCTGTCATGAATGGGCATGGTAGCTGTCTGGGTAGCTACTAGTGGCCTGACAAGATAAAGCCCCTGTCCATGTCATACAGACTTAAGCTGAAGAAAGAAGACTGGGCATGCCAGCGAACTGACTCCACTATATCCTAAATTGAGACGTTATGTTTGAAGGCCTTGCTCATCGAAATCACTCATATTTTGTGAGCTGAAATCTTCAGGAGTTGTGCCTGATCCTGTGAGAGTTCAGAGTATGCTGATCTAATGAACCCCTTAAGACAAGCAGATGGCACTTGTGGGTTATGTCTTGCTTTCCTGTCTTAACTGGTATGAAAAGCCTTTGACAGCCACCAGAGACATTATCCATGTGCCTCTGATAGCATCTGAGCTTGCATATTGTTTCCTGCAGCTTTACCTTTGTCAATGGATTAATAAAAGCTGAAGCTAGTGCTGTCAGGAAGTTTTTACATCTTGTATGATAATTGCCTCAGCAAGGTGGAAGACAGGGGCTCAAATTAGAGCCATGACAAGACCCAGGAGGGGTTCCATTTTGGGGAGAAGGTGAGTGAGCATGGCTTGGATATGTCAAGATTAGGAGAAAGTCAGAAATGTCCTTTTTTGCAGAAAATATTTTCTTTCTATGATGACTGAACTTGTCTAAGTTCATGTAATGGTGTCCCTTGACTTTGATATTGGTTAGTTTCTTGTCTTCAAAGAAGAAAGAATGAAGTTAGACGGTTGGGGGATCAAAGCTAAGAGTGTTATGACATTGCTAATGTGATACAACTAATGAAAACTTGCCATTTCTCCTCATATGCCTTCCAAGTGGAGGGCCATCTAGTTGTTATGATCAACTCCAAAACTGAAGTGCCAAACTCCTTGTCACACAGGACAAACCTGACAGAATAAAGGCATGGAGGAGGAGTTTTCTCTGGACACTGATGGAATAATGGCAACTTCATTCATCACAAAATTAAGCAGACTTTTGATCCAGGATCTGTTCCATCAGAAAAGGGCAATCAGAACTACTTTCTAGGCCCTGCCCATCATTTTCTATATTAGTTTTTGTAGTAGAACTATTGGAGGGAAGGCACATCTCCATCTTCCATCCCAGGTGACTGATAGGGCACTGACAGCCCATGCCTCTGGGCCTGGGAATGGAGAGATGAAAGTGGGTAGTTTGATGTTCCATCTCATTATTAATAGATCTAGCATCTGTCAGACCACATGGTGCAGACTTGATGGAATATGAACAGATGGAGAGACAACTCTTTATAAGGCAGTTGGCCTCTCATTGATAATGAGTCAGTGAGGACATGGAACATGCATGGGATGTGTTAGACTTGTACACTTATATGATATTGGGCACACCAATGAAAATACTCCCATACCATAATGCAAAGGTCCAGTGATTTCATCTCTCCTTATTTGATGAGGTAGTTCAATTCAACCAAATTGTCCAACATTATTTGAACTGCCTTTCCTTGGATGTGTTCCACCCAAGCATGGGAAGTGTTAAAAATGGACTTCATTTCCGGCAGGCTGATGTGGAGAGCTTTTTCTTGCAGTGTCTACTTGTATCAAAAGGTCTAGTAGCAAGTGTGCCCCCCACCCCTAAACATGATTTCCGATTGTGGGGCTCTAAGGTATTCTAAGGTATTCTAACCACTCTTTGTCTTGCCACTGAAGTATAAGTGTCTGATTTTGGTTGAGATCATAATCTTGTGATCTAAAGAACCTGAGATTAGGAGCTACTGTGTCTGAACGGCCAGCTGCAGAGGGTGCACATACGAGTAGTTGATGTATTATAAAGGTCAGTTGTCACATTGAGCAAGTTGAGGAGATAAAGAAACTGAAAAGAATGGCTCAGTAGACACCTCCTCTGATGCATGAATGATAATGTTGGTGCATTTTGGAGGAAGACAAACCAGGTTAATATTAGCTAGAAACTCCATACCTTGATAAACAAAATGTTTGGAAGGCACAAGATTTGACTTTTCCGCACTGACTATCAATCCTAAACTGTGAATGAGGTAGAGAAGGTGGTTTATATTTACAAACTGAATTTACTAAATATTTCTGCAGCATATTGTCCAGGTATGTTGCCATCACTGTAGAGGAGGATGTCCTGAAGTGGAATATGGTGCAGTCCAATGCCTCGGTGAATAGAAGTGTGCAGAATTAGTACATTACCTTGTGGTAGCCAAAGGGAATGTATTTGTGCAATAAACTGTGAATAGGATATTGGAAGATATGTGTCAGAAAGGTTGAAACTAATAGTACTGTCATCATGTCACATGGAGAGTTGGACGGACCTTGCCTTATCCATCTTGAATTTTGGGGCAGTAAGTAACTGATTGAGTCTGCTTTAGTCTATGAGAGGTCTCAGGATAAATAGAAACCAAGGGAATCTGGTTTTTGGACTACTTTCACATCCCAATTTATGAGCAATAGGTCTTGCTTTTTCTGTAAAATGTCCAACTTTGTGGGATCAACTGGGATCTGTGTCATGAGAGGGGGCAATGAAAGTGGAGGGGGCTGGATGAATGAGATCCAGAGCCCTCTGAAACAACTGGGTTAGTTCAATCATTGTCAAAAATAGGTTGATCCAATTCTGGCAAACAGAAGGAGTCTAAAGCCCACAGAGGGTTGCCAATCATCTGGAGGAATGGCATGTCACTGATAGTTGTTGAGAGGTTTGGGAAAGGAGAACCATTGCTTTCTCACCCACCTACTGGTCTACTTGTGGAAGTCTGTGGCACATGGCCTCCTTTAATATGCCTTAGCAGGAAAAGGTTGCTGTTGTTGCTTGGAGCTACTCTTGCAATCTTTCTGTTGCCAATTATCCCTTAAATGGTACAGGGTAATGCAGAGATAGGGGTTTGCATGAGTGTTGCCTGCTTTCTTACTTCCTCAATTTGACCCCCATAAAGAAGGAGGTAACTGAAGGGGAGAGAAAGTGCTACGTCACAGCATGATGGGGTTTAAGAGAAGGTCACAGGGGTGTATCGTTTCTTATCAAGATGAGGTTACAAGAGGTCGTCAGGGCAATTGCCCTTGTGTGGTGAGCAGCCCTATTTGCTACCAAGGCAATGTGGCATACTGATTCCCATGCATGGTCACTTCCAGGCTTTCTTAGCTAGGCAAAAAATTTGTGGAGATGTCAGGATGAATAGGAAGAAAGTCAACATGACCAGCTGAAACATGGCAGGTTCAGAAGATTTAGAGCTTGCCGTTTTTCTGCAGCCCTTTAATTGCCTTTATCACATGGACAAAAGCAACCAGTAAATACTGCATAAACACAAATAAATTCACCAGGAAAAATGCAAATGCTGTATACACCAGGTATATCAACCTTTTGACTTACTATATCAAACAAATAAACATTGGATGGTCAAAAATACATATAAATTGCAATGGATTCTTTGGAGGCTTTTTCACAGTTGCAAGCCAAAGTTTAAAACTGGTTATGTCCAGATACAGGTGGCCACCTAGTGGGAACAAGGTTAGTTAATCTGTAACAGTTACTTCCCCTGTCTATTTGATGCATAGATGGAAAGATCCTTTTTGTTTTTCAGGAAGGCTGGATTTAACAGATGATAATTGCCTAATATTAATGTGATTGTGTAAACACCTGACCATGTTTAATATGACCTGACAGGCAGCCAGCACCTTGCTGTGGTCTCTGGACACCACTCTACTTTTTGTACCCTTAGGTTGGCATAATTCACTACATTCTGCAAGCAATTATTTTTATTTCTTATCATCAAGAAAATGAGTTATTATAAATTCTAATTTCTCAGATTTCATACACATCAATGCAGGTGTTCCCATTTTTAGGACTGCTATCACTTTTAATTTTCATCAGTGACATTGTAGACAATATAAAATCATCAATTAGACCTCTTTGTTGATGATACAACATTATATATGATAGCTGATAGTCAAAATTTTAGTTTGTGAAATCTTCAACTCATACTGAAAAGATATATGAATGGTTCAAATTGCTGCTGGTTACATTTAATCCAGACAAGACTGAACAAAGCTAATATCATGAAAATGGAACTGTTACTATCATCCTATATTATACATGGCCAAAACAAACTTATAAGAGGTTGCTGAGCACAAATATTTGGGCATGATCTTAGCCAGTGATGCCACTTGGTTCTCACATAGTAAATATATTTCTGATAAATCCTGAGAAAAATGAAATAGTTTAAAATGTTCATACTGGATTAATTGTCTTTGAAAAAATGTTAAATTCTGTAATTGTATCAATGTTTGATAATGCTGACATTTAAAAAAATCGTATAATACAGCAGAATGCATCCTTATGAATAATGAGTAATAATACAACCAAAAGTCTGGCTCAATGGTACTAGGTGGAACTTTTGTCATTATAAGCAAAACTGATTCAGTTATTTAAAACTGATCACAGATTAGCTCCTGTACATCTTCAAGCTGGGAGGTGATCTTAGCTACAGGACATGAAAACTACTCCAATTGGTCTACTAACATCATTCTGCATCCAATGTATAGAACAAAATTATTTAGGCATTGATTTTTACCATATATTTCTCAAATATCTAACTATTTATATTTTTCTAGCATCGAACTTGTTACCTATAGATGTGTGGTGACTTATTGCATATATTCAAAGCCTACACGAGTTTACAAAAAAAAAAAAATCGTCACTCCTTGCTATTGTTATGGCAGTGATAAAATTTACAGGTCATGCATGCTAAGCTAAGAACAAATTGTAGTCATTTCAGTCATGATTTATATTTTAATCATTTATCTAATAACAAATATAGTTCCTGTGGTGAAACTGGGATGGCAAAATATGTTCTTTTATACTGTCCAAAATATTATGATTCAAAGATCACATCTGTTATGCACTCTCTTTTGCTCTTAAAAATGAAACCTTATTTTTGGCAACCCTATGTATTCCAATAGAAAATAACATGAAATATTCTCATCTGTACAACATTTAATAAGGTCATCTAAATGATATAATTAGCCCACAAAAAATGCCAACATTTAGCATCGACTTTGCTTTTCTTCTGGTAACAACTACTATTATCAATAATATTCTGTATATACCTATACTTGTATATATATATATATATATATATATATATATATATATATATATATATATATATATATATATATATATATATATATATATATTATATTTTTCGTTACGGTTGAGGAGACAATTATTTAATAAGCTCATGCTTTCTACTGAATCCCCAAAATATTATGTGTGTACTATTTTGTTTGGACAAAGTTTTTGAAATAAACATGTTTAAAAGTAAGCAATTATGTTTCTCTTTACCTTGTGATGGTCATAGTTGGGCTGGATTTGTGCGATTCTTTCATTGAATCTCTTTTCTGACTCCTCCTGTTGTTTCATCGTTTCCCTGATCTGTTCTGTCAAGTCAGACTTCACCTGGCAATGTTGAAAAAAAAAGAATTACGAGTAAGCAGCATTATAACAAAGTACGTCATCTCATCCATAAGTTAGATATAATTAATTTTTTTTTTACCAAGTTCATGTAACAAGCATTTAGATTGGTTAAAATCACATCATGTGATTCAGGAAACTTTAAGTTATTAGATCAGAATACTAGAATGGAACTAATTATGTATTACTACACCCCTCTTGTGTGGTTTGACAATATTTGTAAACAAGTTGTAAAAATTTTCCGACTTCATGAATCCATAAAAGATGAATTTCAATACTTGTATTAAAATTGATTTACACAAACAAACAAAAAAAATGGAAATAAAGTGTCAAGTTGGATACATGACACATTCCTCACATTGGTCTATGAACAGCAGCCATGACTGCTTATCAATAATACCATATATGCTTGCTTATAAGACACGTTCAACTGCAAACAACACATACTCTAATCAACTGCCAGATAATGCAATGGCAGATCAGGGTCAAAGTTGCTTGTTCCACTGATTATTCCTCACAAACTAAAGTGTACATAGACCCAGATTTGCCAGTGCATTATGTGAATGCAGATATGAGTCTGTGGAGTTTGCAGATGAACTTGATTTATACAAGAGTACATAATTATGGTATCTAACATGGTCAGGTTTTAAATACTGTGAATCAACTATTTTCTAATTTTCATGGGATATCAAATTTTTGTTGGATACCAGTTTTCATGGGATATCAATTTTCATGGGATAAACATTTTTGTTGGAACACCAATTGTCATGAAATATAAAATTTTTGTTGGACAATAGTTGTCATGGGATATCAAATTTTGTTGGACATCAGTTGTCATGGGATATTAAATTTTGTTGGACACCAATTGTCATGGGATATTAATTTTTGTTGGACACCAATTTTCATGGGATATCAATTTTTGTTGGATGCCAGATTTCACGGGATTCAATTTTTGTTGGACACCAATTGTCATGGGATATAAATAAATCTTTGTTGGACATCTAACATCATGGGATATCATTATCACTGGACACCAGTTGTCATGAGATATCAGTTTCTGCTGTACACCAATTGTCATGGAATATCAATTTTTGTTGGACACCAATTGTCATGAGATATCAGTTATCATTAGACACCTACTGTCATGAGATATCAATTTCTGCTGTACACCAATTGTCATGGGATATCAATTTTGGTTGGACACCAATTGTCATGGGAAAACAAAATGTCATGGGATACCAGATTTCATGGTAGCTATGAAACAAAAATAAAATCCCAATGAACAATGAGTCTTCTGTGTAAACAATAATACCCTTTTCCCAATACACAAATTTCAAGTACAGACAAAAATGTAATTTTTTCCAACTTTATGAAATGTGATACCCACAAAAATAAATAAATTTAAAGTAATTCATAAAACAATTAAAGTACAGAGCAATCTATTAGGTTAATTAATTCTAATGCTAAAGATACTCTGACATTCACTTACTGGAAAGCCATTACTTTCTGCTTACTTACTATGGTTTTCTCCTCCTTAGTTTTCCTTAGCTTTTCCACCTTTGTTTTCACTACACTAACAGCCTGAGTAACTTCATCAGCAACTTTCTGAGCCTATAAGTAGAATAAAAAACATCCTACAATCAGAGTAGAGGCAAATATTTTGAGCACCAAGTATAACAAATCAGCTCAAGAGCTTAATGATGGAATCATTTTTTTTGTTTAAAAATGTTTATGATCCATTTTTCTCTTCATTAAGGCAATATCTGGAATGCAATTATTACTGAATTATACATGCAATATGTCTGATTTTGTTCATTAAAGGTTCCTTTTCAGGTTGAAAATCAGACATTTTAGTGATTTTCACATGTTGCAGGGTTGGGTGTCTCTATAAATGAGTTATTATACATGGATCAGCTTTGCCACTCCAACTCTTTTATGGAGTCTCCATTCTCCAATGACTTTGAAAATATATTAATATTGATGCCTATGGAGTTTTATTTGGGAAGAAAATGGCTGCAAAAGTGTAAGGGTTTTCTCAATGCTGATACAAGTCAAAAACTGTTGACTGCTACCTTGATGAGCATTTACATCCTCCAAATCTGTTTAGTGCTACCTTAATGAGCATTTACATGATCAAAAACTGTTTAGTGCTACCTTAATGAGCATTTGCATCCTCAAAAACTGTTTACTGCTATCTTGATGAGCATTTACATCCTCAAAAACTATTTAGTGGTTCCTCAATGAGCATTTACATGCTCAAAAACTGTTTAGTGCTACCTTAATGAGCAGTTACATTCTCAAAAACTGTTTACTGCTACATTGATGAGCCTTTACATAATCAAAAATTATTTAATGCTACGTTAATGAGCATTTACATCTTGAAAAGGTTTATTTCTTCACAGTAATAAGTAACAAATCATGAATTATTATTAATAACTTAAAAACTTCTGTGTATTGTAGACAGATGCTTCATTCAACTAGTTCAACAACGTCTGATCAAGATGGCCAGAGTCACATGCAACTTGTATTCTTATAGCAACATTAGCCTCATGAATCTAATTGCTTTTACAATTAAAAAAAAATAAACAAACTCAAAAAGTCATTTACTTTTGTTAGTCAATGTATGTATGAGAGAGATGGATGAAACATTGTTGTGTTGGTATCTACAATCATGTATATTCAGGTACATATTTCTTTGCAGCTGTTGGAGAGAAAGAGAGAGATAGATAGAGGTTACATGGTTCATTGTTGTTGTTGTGAGTTTAATACCATTTTCAGCACATGATAGGCTATACATGGCAGCCAGATTAGCAGGTGGATGAAGAACCTAGGAAACCCTAGGAAAAAAACACCAACCCGTTGGAAGCTACTGGCAAGCTTTTTCACATAGTATTACCCACATTGGCCAAGCCTGAGACTCAAACCCATAGGGACAGAGGCAAGATGGCAGTGGTCAGTAAAGGTGAGTGCTTTGTATCTCTTGACCACCTGGGGCCCCCATGGTGATTGTGATCTTCACTGTTCAGTTAACTGATGACTGTGATCTTCCTCAATTACAATGGCATTATATTTCATTGCCAATTTACACCTCTGATAAACAGTTCATTCTTATTTCATTTAATTATCACCGCTATTTTAACATTACATCAAAAACCACATGACTGGCAGAGTATGTCCAGAGGAAAATGAATTTACTGTCTAGGCAATTCTATTCAAGGCTGAAATGAAGGCAAGATTCCCTGAGATGAGATCAAATTAGTGAGGATATCAGTTGGGAAATGAGGTTATCCACAGGAAAATGACAACATATCTAGGAGTTGTAAAGGTCATTGTCCTGCTGTTACTGAACAACAGTAGATATTGTAGTGACCAGCAATCACATGTATCATTCCTTCTTTGTGCTTGTTAATAAAGATAACAACAGAAGTGTGGATCAAACAATAATGACAGAACCTCAGTACAAAATGTTACTGAAAACAAACATCAAACTTTTGTTTGAAACTGTGTAAGCTATAGAGTAGTGTATTGGAACAGTGACAAACTTAGTTAAATGCTCTCTTAATGATATCACTTAAGAACTGAAAACAATAACATTATCAATGAGTTTTCCGGGGAATTTACTGTCCAGGTAATTTAAGTTAAAGTCAGATTTTTGTAATTGGCTCACAGGTGGGATTAAAATAGCAAGACTATCAGTAAGGAAATATTTTATTTTAATTTAACTATAACGAAACAATAAGACTACTTGACCATAGTCTATGGTCAACACTTTGGCATGTACCAATATATAACTTTTTTTGGATAAGGAAATATCATTATGGCTTCTAACTGTAAAATGCTCATGTGCTTTATGACAGTGACTGACTTAATAAAGGGCACTCATTAAGAGATAGATCATTTAATTGAGATCTTTTGAAGAAAAAATAATTCAAGCTCCTAGATTACTTGAACAAATATACCCTTGCACTTGTCTGCCAACCAGAAGAACAAATTCTATCTATCACACTAGTTGAGAAAAAGTTACCTTGAGATAAGAAAGAAATTTCCTAGTTGGAAAGAAAATCATAGCCTGTCTCCCCAAAACATTAACTGGTGAGTTTTTATTGACAGTGTTTATGAGCGAAAAAATGTAAAGGCCACAGACTAACTGTTCATGAACAGCAGTAGATACCGCAATGACAACATGAGATTACATGCATCAATCATTATTTGTTCTTGTCAGTGAAGATACCAATAGAAGGGTGGATCAAAGAATAAGGGTAGATTCTCAAGTAACAAAACCATTACCCTTTCAAAATGAAATAATCTAAGACATATTGTTGGGGTTTTTTTTAAAGTTTTGGTCACCAGTTTTTGTGGTGATATACAGCTGATGTTTCCCATAAATGTGACAAATGTATATGATTATATGCACACTAAATGGTAAATTAGATGTGGCCACAAGTAGCTTACTTTACAATACAGCAAGAAAAAACAGATACTGTTTTTCATAATAACGAGAGAATATTTGCTTGCTCTGAGTGAATAATGGACATATTTCATCGAGTGAGTGAAAAACTCAGTATTTTCATGAGCGGACAACAAATCTCTCCAACCAAACATAAACACAAATATCTCTATACTAAAAAACAGTTACTTTTTTCTCTGTCTGTATAATTCATGTGCTAATGAAGCTTTTCAATTATCCTTAATATTTTGTCATGAAAATTAATATTTATATTGTCACTATTACATATTGTGCCAACATGTACAATGCTCACAGGTAGAGGTCTTGGCAAACTTGTTTGCCAATAAGGAACACTTGCATGATAATTTTTAGTGTTCTTTAAGAAATAAATAAATTTGGTTGCATTTCCAGTATTTGTTTTTCTTTTTGTTTGTAAAACTATAAGTCTGTTCATTATGTACATGTAGTGCTACTGGTGATAAGTTTTGCTAGAAACTTGTCTGCAAGTGTGACTGAGTTCTAACATCAATATTGTTTCATGATGTAAAGATTGTCTTTGACAACAGAATGTATCACCAAAATAATATACATCTATTTAAATAATCTTACCTCTGAAAATCTGAAACATAATTCCTATTTTGCTTTAAAAATGCTTTAAGTGACCTCAATCAACACTAAAACTCCAAATGTGGTGATGATTGCCCTAAATATGAAATGAAGTCTAATCACTTGGACTGGTTCAGAGATCTAGTTGCAGATTATCATTTTTTTGTACTATGATTATAAATATGAAGACTGAACCAGTCACCAAACATAGGGTTATTAAGAGGAAATATGCCATTGAATAAAACTGAAACAAAAACTTGTTAATCTTGTGTATCAGTGATATTGACTGCTGTATCACATATAAATGTATATCCAGTTTAGTTTACTGTAAAGGTAAAAACAAAGATGATAACCTGCATACATATTTAAATACTTTATATCACACAAGCTTATCCACTTTAGTGAGAATAGTAACAGATGTGCATGACTGGTTTTTCTCCCTTTGTACACTCTCCAACCAAAAATATAAAACAAGCCTGTGATCACATGTCAGCTCAATGTAATGCTGATGACCATTGATTTTGCAGTTATGAAAGTGAATCATTATTTACTTTCATGAACTGTCTCAAGGTGAAAGGCTTTGATTCCTTTATCATTATTAGCTTAGGGCCCACTTTGTTTGAGAATGGCTTGATCATGTGTTATATGGCATGTCAGCTGTTTATATTGTTGCCATTGTCAACATCTTCAGTCAATCCATGTGAAAATAAGGGTAATCAAAGAACTGCATGACTATACAGTTTACTTTATCACTGGTTTTTGAGTACAGGTAAAACATTCCTAAGTTTACTTTCCAATGTATTTCAGTTTTTATTCTTTGCTGGCTTTAAAAAGAAAACTTACCTGGTGTCTGGAAATTTTGTGTACCATTTAAACTTATGAACAATTTTTAAAATATGCTTTCCAGAAAAATGAAATGTCTGAATATTAAGGTTAATGCACCATGAGAAAAAAGATAAATGGTAAAGATGTTACAAAACTCCATAAAAAGGCACACCAAAAATATAAAGCTACCCCACCCCCATCCTTGAAATACCATGTCAACAATTTTCTGTAGAAACCACAAACTCTTAAAAAGTCCAAGAAATGCTCATTTGGATCATCCTGGACATCAAAAGAACAAAAGAAAGTCGAGAGAACTATGCACTGGCCTGTACTGTGATTCAGGTCCTTTTATGTTATGAAAACTTCAATATACCTTGGTTCTCTTCCTTATATGTTACAAAAACTTCAATATACCTTAGTTCTCTTTTCCCTGATATCTATTTGGGCCTTTTCAAACTCTGTAGAGTCAGCCTTGATACGTGCCTCCAAAATAGTTTTGGTGTGAGTTTCATCCATCATCTGTTTCCGCAAAGTCTCTGTTGTGGCCTATGGTAAATGCATATGTTTGTCATAAATACACAGAGGATATTCTCTTTCCTATGTTAATACATGATATATTTAATTGTGTGGTACCAAAAACACAATATTTAATGAATGGTGAAACCACAAGTTAAAACATATCGTTTTTGGTATTAACATGGGAAAAGAAAATTTTCTTTTTATTATATATCAAACTTGCTCCAGAATCAAAGCTTGCATGATTAAACTCTCTATCTAGTACAACACATTCACCCCAACCCCTTTTCATAAATTCATCTCATTTTCAAAGGCTGATCAAATAAATATATATAACCTAAGAAAGTGGTAGGATTGGGATGACTTAAACTGTCACAGTTAATTACATTTTTGTCATTTTGTAAACTATCTGACCATATCTGAAAACAATGCAAGTCTGATTCAGCAATGCATTGCAGTGGGTTTATCATTGTTGTCAAGGAAACAAGGTCAAATAACTTCAGAGGGATGCAGATGGCATCTGGTCAGATTTCTCTATCAATGATTGATTTCCGTGTCTGAAAATGTGAGGCAGTTTCTTTTTATTTGTTCTAGCTCACAAAGTACTTGTTTTTGTTTCTACAGGTACAACTTTTGTGGGAACACACAATCAACCATCACATTGCACGATGGGATATATTATATTTTCACATGTGAAAATATAATGATATATTTTTCACATGTGAAAATATAAGGACATATTGTTCACATGTGAGAATATAAGGGTATAGGAATGAAAAAATATGAAAATTGTTTCACCAATAAATCTCTATATTTCACTCACTTAAGTATATAATAAAGGCTATTATATGAGTATTCATGGAGTATTAATTAATGTAATGAAGAATTAACATTAAATGCTACACCCTGCCATCAACCAGTGACATATTTTACCATTCAATGAGCCTCATTATGAAAACAGTATCTTATAAACATACATAAATAGAATGGTTCTTAAGTTATTCTGACTGTAAGCAACATTCAAAGCTTCCATGTAAAGATATCAATTTTTGCATGCCAAGGGGCATAACTCTTTCCAAAAATATAGCAGACAAGACTAAAAAATGTACAAAAAGCACAAATCTAAGAGACAATGCTTACACCAAACTGCATAAGAATATGTTGAATAGTTCTTGAGCTACAGTATGTCAGTTATGATCAACATGAAGCTAACTGTAATGGGCTATAACTCCATCTATAAATGAGCAGGTGGGACAAGACCCATAAAAGGTACATTTATGTGTTTGAAGCAAAGTTCACAAATTACATGAGAATATGTTGAATTGTTCTTGAGTTGTGCTGATTACAAGCAACATCCCATGTAAAGACATGAAGTTAATTGTCACAGGCCAAAACTCTATCTAAATGGAGTTGACAAGACAACACCACCCTTTCCAAGAAAGACACATGTAGGTCAGTGAGACAATGTATAAAATAATGCCTCAGAAAATGTTGAATAGTGAACGAACTATGCAGATTACAAGGGCTGACTATAGTGGAGATATAAAACTTATGAAACAAGGGTAATAATTCCATCAAATTTGAACCTAAAAGAATGAAACCTTACAAAAGGCACATTTACCACATGTAAAAAGCAATTTGCCTACCAAATGGCAGCCAATTAAGTCTAAGGAGTTCAGAGTTCTTGTAGTTTCAAGAAGTCTGAATGGGCATACACACAGACAGACAGACTGATGGACAGATAGAAGAGGTTAATTTTATACTGCTACAGGACTCCAGCATCTTGATGCATAGCTACTGCAAGACTTTAAGTGGATCTCAGAAATGCTATATACTGTTTCGTGGTAGTTAAAAGACTATTCCATTTAAATTCACCAGAGGAAAGGTTTTTTTTTTAGGGGTGAGGAATGAACCTTTTTTTCTGTACAATTTTAATTCCCTTTTATTGGTGGTACCCATAAAAATATATTTTTCATCTTCTTCCAGCCTCAGACACAAAGGAATATTTCTTAATGGTTTCAGAGATAAAATTCACATAAAAGGTATATTCTCTGCTACCTGATGGGGGACTGAGATCACTGAATAAAAGCTTAAGATTTTTTGACAGCATGATATTTCTTAAAACTTGTTACATATAAGTTAAGTGGCTATTGAGAAGTCACAAAAATGGAGTTTTTCTATTTTCAGCAACAATGCCAATTGACATTACTTGTATGAACTTGAAAGTCCATACTATGCAGCAGTCTGTCAATTTTGGTAGAAAACAGACCTAGAAATTTTTTCAAATAGAAATTAAAAGA
Organism: Megalonaias nervosa; assembly: GCA_016617855.1. Classification (NCBI taxonomy): domain Eukaryota; kingdom Metazoa; phylum Mollusca; class Bivalvia; order Unionida; family Unionidae; genus Megalonaias; species Megalonaias nervosa. The sequence goes on from JAECUM010000076.1 coordinate 46,739, forward strand.
ACCAAGTGATGTTTAGTTGATGCACAATGCATAAGCCCTGATACACAACCACACAGCACTGTACCATACACTCATACATGGCTTCAAGTCAGGTAATACCTAAAGACTGATTTTGTAAAAATTTCATGGTGCACAAATATCCTCACAAACATTACTTCTTAGAAGAACACTGATGAGTGAAAATCTGCATTAACCTTAAGACTTTCCTCTGTTTTGAAGGCTTTATGTTGCTCAAAGTGCAGCTGCTCACGCGTGGTCTGATTGATATTGTAGATTTTGTTGAAGTCTTCCATCATGACAAACATTTGCTGTTGTAGCTTCATTTTCTCCCGCATAATACGTACCAAGTTCTTCTCATCCTTCACCTTTTGCTGTTCACTGCAAGATACATTCAAACCTGCTATAGTGACCACATGTATATTACAGAAACATGCAGCAAGGTAAAGTAAAATAGGATCTATTTATACATCAATCTATTTATATTTACCAACCATATATACTCACTTATAAGTTGAGTCCAACTGAAAACAACATAGATCTTAATCTACTGAGGCATAATGTGTCAGTAGATCAGGGTCTAATTTGTTTGTTCTACCAATTAGTTCTAAAAATTAAGTTAATAACAATTCCTTCTAGCTGGTTCCTCTCAAAATGGTCATTGTACACTGAAATACTTGTAATATTTAAAATGACTTGCATCATACCTGTAGAACAAAGAAAATAACATCCTACTATATAATTTTTTTTACCCCTCTAGTGGCCTCGTGGTTAGAGCATCCACTTCGGATGCGGGAGGTAGTGGGTTTGAACCCCAGCTGAGTCACACCAAAACTTATTACAAAATGGTACTCACACCTGCCTCACTAGCATTAAGAGGTTAGTGTTAGGACTGGTCAGCCTGGTATCAGGATAATGTGACTGGGTGGAACATCATGCTACATCTCTGCGGCATGATGCCCCAGTGCTAGAGATCACCATAAACTGCCACACTGAGGACATCGTAGCGATATGACTGAACAATTTTTAAAGCTACGTTTAAAATCCAAATCACACACACATACTATAATGAATTCATTTGGTTAAAAGCTCACTCGCTAAAATATCATGTTTTTGTACTACAAGATTTAATATATCTGGTATTTATAAAGGAAAAGATATATATTTCCTCTATGTATTTGCCTTGCCAAAAGAACTGAAAATCACATCTTCATAGATAAGAAGGTCAACAAATTCAAAATTGCACAAGAAAAGAGATGTCATAAATCATTTCATAGATACTAAATAGTATATAAAAATCTTGTATTCTGCCAAAAAAAGTCAAACTACATATTCTAGTACAGTAAATCCTATCTTCAAAGACCACTGCTATGATAGACAACCTGTCTTGAGAGACCTCATTCTCAACATACTGAATACTGACTGTACAGTGTTATGACCTATTGTGAAAAACTACCTGTCTTGAGAGACCATTATTTTTTGCACAAGGGAGAGTTTTTAAAATAGGTCCTGCTGTATTCTTATATAAAAATGTAAAAATAATTTGTTCAGGTTATTAGTTCACAGTCCAAGTGCCATGAAATCAAAGTCAATGAAATATTTATAATACAAATTATCAAAGATCAAATAATTTTTATTGTTGTTGATAACTTGTAATTTGAAAACACTGTAAATATTAAAATTACTATAATTTGAAAACATTATAAATATTAAAATAACTATTGAATTTAACAATTGCAGTTAGTTTGTTTTAGCATTCATGAGGCATAATACTATTAGTGACTTATGTGACTTACAATGCAATTAGTGACTTGTGTGACTTACAATGCAATTAGTGACTTGTGTGACTTACAATGCAATTAGTGGCTTATGTGACTTACAATGCAATTAGTGATTTATGTGACTTACAATGCAATGAGTGGCTTAACAATGCAATTAGTGACTTATGTGACTTACAAATAAAATACTCTGACTAATGAAAACACTATACCTGTTCATTTCAGTGACTGGAGTAACATTTATTCCTTGAACAATTGGGTAAAATTTGATGACATCAGGGTCTGGTGTCATGTGTATTGAAACTGAGTGTTGAGAAAAATGCATTTTTAATGTATACCTGTATAAATGACTCATTGTAGGTTACTGTCTATAATTGTTTACAAAACTAAAAACTAAAAATTAAAGTGGCTGTCACTGATGTAAGCCTTGTACATATCTAGATGTATAGAGCAGCAGTGTGAAACAATATCCTGATGCAACAAATGTTTTTGGTTTACATTCTTTCTTGCCAAGTGAATGCTGTCAAACCCGACTAGCCAATTGAATCCTGTTCATCTGTCTGCCCAAGTGAATGTTGTCAAATCTGTCTTGTCAAGTGAATCCTGTCAAATCTGTCTAGCAAAATGAATCCTGTCAAATCTGTTGTGCCAAGTGAATCCTTTTAATTTGTCATGCCAAGTGAATCCTCTCATAATAAGAAAGCAGCAAGATGTCGCAAAAGAAACAATGCTGGTTTCAGCAAGGTATGTTATGTACATTGTCAGTGGCCTAAATTAGCTGCCAGCTGAGAGCCTTTTGAAATTTATGGATAGGGAAATTTCATTAGCTTTCCATTAAACAGCATCATCTTGGTTTATTGTGTATCATGTATATGTTCCAAGATTATTTTAAACATTGCAGCCTTATCTGATAGTTCCAAAGCCATACAGCTCACCTCTGTGTGTGTGTGTGTGTGTGTGTGTGTGTTAGATCCATGACCTTGGCATGGCCTTCAACATCATATGAAGGGTATTAATATTTTGGTAACAAAATAACTGGACAACATTACCACACAAAACTTTTATGATCTATTAGTTTAAAAACACACAAGAGAATAATTTCAATTTAATCTCTAACACTGAAATACAATTCAGAAATTTTGTTGTAGCATTTTATCTTGAATTCAGCATGTCAGATAAACATGCATTGAGCAATGGATGACCAGGCAGACATATTTACAAAGATTTACAAAGTCATAAAAATGAAACAGGTTCAAATACTGCATAAGGGAACATTTTAACAAATAATACCATTGGTAAATTCTTGCCAGTGTCTTTTTCTGAAACAATCTGCATGCTTAATTTTTACCCTTTTGTTGAAATTTTATAATTATGCAATAAATATATGCATTTTTTGACCAGGTTGCAGAATTATATGGTATCTGGGCACCAAGAAAGAATGAAAACAAGAATAACCTACAGATGATACATCACCCGTGTTCCTGACTTATATAAAGATTGTGTATTAGGTTTTATACTATATATGCAAGTACACTATGGTGCAGCACTCACAATTTTCATACTAGTTATGCTACACTTTGTTTCCATGTAACATAAACAAGAAGCCCAGGGCCCACACATTAGGCCATGAATTTGTGACCTTGACTCCAAGGTCAAAAGGTTGAGCAAACATGTCATAGAATCAATTCTTTTATCTTCATAATGACTCATCGAAAGCATGAAGAAAAAATCCATCTTATGATCTGGGAAATATAAGACACTGAAGAAGCTTTAACCAAAACCTTCAAATAATAGTTTCCATCACTGTGACCTTGACACCAAGATAAAAGGGCAAGTAAGCATGTAATAGAATGAACTGTTTTAGCTTCATAATGATCATGCTAAGTATGAAGAAAATCCATTAAAATTGTTTAGGAAGTGTAATCAAGCTAAAACATGTTACCCAAAACCTCTAAAAAATTCTGTGACTGTGACTTTGACCTTATAATCAAAGCAGCAATCAAGCATACTGTTTAATTAAATGTCCTACCTTCATCATGATTTATGCCAAGTGTCATGAGCATCTATTGAGTGGTTTATCAATATAAGGAAAAGAAAACGTTTACCAAAACATTCAAAAATTTTTTCTATGACTGTGACCTTGACCCCAGTGCAAAAGAGGAAAGTGAGCATGTCGTATAATGAATTGTCCCAGCTTCATACTGATTTATGCCAGGTATGAAGAGAATCTATCAAGGATTCTAGCAAACAAATGCAAATGAAAAACTTTAACAAAAGCCAAAACAAACTGTTGATGCAACACTTCCACTTTCATTGTCACTGTTGGAAAAGTGACTGCTGTGTCTTATTTCAAACTACTGTAGGTATGACAAATACTGAATGCAGGCAAATGAAATATCAATATTAAGACACTTCTATGCATTTTTGTGACATAAATACCAAATTTCATTTAAATATCTTGTATAGTTTGAGTATTGCTCTTACAATGTAAACTTCAAAAAATGGACCAGCAGACGACTGGGAGTCAGAATGATTTGTTGAAGATTATATATATAGGGAGTCCGTATTTACAAAGTGTACAGGGAAATGATCAGCATCATGAATTTTGCTCCAGAAATGAAGTGATGGATGGCAAACAGAAAAATAACAAAACAACATAAAAAATATTGAAATTGACAATTGTGAACAGCAAACATCGCATCCACACATTTTTACATCACTAATCAAGTAAGCATACCAAGTTCATTTAGATATATTTAATGGTTTTACCTGGAAACAAAAGTGTGGATAATTGATGGATGGATGGACAAATGGACAAAAACTTTAAAAATACTGGAGCTGAAGAATTGTGTACAGCAAAATGTAACAAATATGTACCAAATTTCAAATACACATCTTGAACAATTTTGGAGTTAATGTATGGCTGGGATACAAAAATGTGAATAATAGATGGATCAACAAACAAATGGATGAAATGGTATAAAATTATTGATGTTGAAGAAATGTGAAGATTAAATGGCAATTCTGGACTCCTTGTCTAATATGTGTACCAAGTTTTAAAGAGATATCTTATTAAATGGTTTTGGTGTTTTTCGTGGAATGAAAGTATGCATAATGGATAGACAGATAAATAGACAAACACAAAATATATTAAAACTGATAAAACTGTGAATAGAAAAAGGCACATTTGAACCACAAGAACAATAAGAATGCCAAGTTTCATCGAGATATCTTAAATAGTCCTGGAGTTATGCTATCGAAATGTATATGTTTACAGACAGATGGACTCTGGACAGACATACAGATGGACAGAGCAATAGTTATATCCCTCCATATTACATAGTAGGGGGTAAAAATGAAAACAAACTGACCATTCTTTAATCTTGTCATTTAAATCCTGTACATCCATTTCCAATTCCTTTCTGGCAGTGCTTGCATTCTTTGCTTCCTTTAGCATCCTCACGATAGCTTTTTGATACTGATTTGTCTTTTCCTCATATGTACTTTTCTAAAATAGGAATAAATGTAAGAATCCAAATAACTTCACTGAAAATGCAGAATAATACATGTCATCACCATGGACATAAATGTAATTGAAACCATTTATGTTGGGCAAGTTATTAAGTAAATAAGCCAGTAAATACAAAATTTACTGCAAAATTTGCATGCAGATTTGTTTGGAAAGCAAAACTTGTCTTCAGGGCTTACAGTGTAATAAATCTTTGAGGAAAAGATGCAACTGAAAATCAAAACACTGATTTCACAAAGACTTTCAAATGAAAATTTTAAAAGTTTTGAGGCTCTGAACAAATTTAAAGTGCTTACACACTAGATCAGTATTTTACAATCTGCCGGATTTTCATTATACATGTACTTTCAAAATTGTTTGCTTTATAGCTCTAAAACAAATCCACATAGAATGCAAAAATTATTTTTGTTAGTAGGTGTAAAATTATTACTTCTGACAAACAAGGGTTCAAGTAACAAGCTAAAGCTCTCTAGAGATGAATCTATCCTAATTATGAAAACATCTTACTATAAACATTTTGAATACAACACGATAAAAGTGTATCATTCATACATAGGATAAAGGTGCATCATTCATACAATAGTATAAAGTGTATCATTCATACAACAGTATAAAAGTGTATCATTCATGCAAAAGGATAAAAGTGTATCATCCATACAACAGGGCAAAAGTGTATCATTCATACAAAAGGATAAAAGTGTGTCATTCATACAACAGGATAAAATTTTATCTTGCACACAACAGGACAAGAGTGTATCATTTGTAAAAATGGATAAAAGTGTATCATTCATACAACAAGATAAAAGTATATGTTGCACACAACAGGACAAAAGTGTATTGTTCATACTAAAGAATAATACTCTATCATTCATGTCAATATGCAGCTTACAGTTTTGCTTTTGCAATCAATGCTTTTAGAAAATCTTTAGCATATCCTGCCATGTCATTCAAGTGTTTATTAACACAAGCTGTAATCCCAAGATATATCAAAATCCCCTCTCCACCCCGAAAAATTATGTGTGTTTGACTTACACCAATTTTGGCTCAAATCATACATTAGGCATTTATTTTTCTACAAAAGAATTCTTTCTTTTACATAGCATGCAATTTATTCCAATGATTTCTGTGCAAGTTAGGAGTGAAATTTACCTAAATTACCAAAAATAAATTTCAAAAACCATGTTCATTGTTTTTTAAAATCAGAATATGCAAAATACTGAAAAAGAGTAGAATAATTGAATCTATATATACAGTAGTCCCCCTCTTGAACGGCCTCCCTGACCAGTGGCCACCCACTCCTTATGGCCAGAATCCGATGGCACCAACGACTTTGTGTTCAAAAGTACCCCTCATGAAAGGCCACCCCGCTAACGCGACCAGCGGCCAGCATATTAGTGCAAAAATATAAAATTTACCCCTCACAAGCGGCCACATTTTATTTTGTAATATGTATCCAGAACCAATTTTATTCATAACGTGTGTTAAGTAATCCGATTTCTGTTTCCCGATGTCAGGTTTTCATTCCTGAAAGAAGTGTCGACTAAAGTACATGTACCACTAAGGTTAATATTATATCATTTACGCCTCAAGAGAAGCCACATTTATTCCATAAAGCCGAGTAAGACTCAAATTTTAATCCATACAAAAAGGTAAGTACACGTAATCCAATTAGCCTTACTGCTGTGTTATCATGAGATGTCCCGTTTAGTCACTCTGAAAATTGTTAAGATTACAATTATTTAACAGTAGCAACAGCTGAGAAGTGGCGGTATTGATGTACAATACACAAGTCAGCAGGAAAATGATTTGATAGCCTTTATGGCTTCCCTTAGTAAGATGTTGAGCTTGTTCATTTTCATAATTAGTGGCTATTACTACTGACAATAATTGTCAAGATTACAAATCCTAACGGCCGCAAGGTGCTATTGTTCAGATCAAATCTGCGTACATATCGAAGCCGTTTTGGCTTCTCTCCCTTAGTGTAAAGAAATGTAAACACAAATAGGGTATCAGACTGCGACTAATGAATCACGAGACAAGATCGCTGCCTTTAAAAAACACATGGCATTTTGTTTAAATGCAGAAAAGTTGTTTTATCAGTCTTGTATTTGGCAACACTGATGATTACAACTGGACGTAATTGTCAAGATCATAACAGGGTCAGCATAGTCTAAAAATAGATTTTTGCAGACACAAACTGAGAAATTAGCCTTGAACAAAACAGGGTACCAGACAAAGACCGAAATATCACGTGACAACACATTCCTTTATGAAGAAGGCATTTCATCTGCTCTGCAAAAGTTTCGTCTGCATAATTAAATCGCATACAGTGAGCAACATCCGAATAAATCATGACAAAACAATAACATGTCACCACGTAAATGGAGACGATTATTTTAGAAAAAGTCGGTTTTTCTACTCGACATCAGGTGAAGTGGGGAGGGGGAACTTGCCGAACAATTTTAGGTAGAAAAGACTCAATAAAAACAATTTTATGTTGAAAAGACTCGAATAAACAACATCCTAACTGATAAGGAGGTTATTCAGCAGCAGTGGGAAAATGGAGCAAATGGAAAGAGAATTATGTATGTACCAAGATTTAAATGACGTTTTTGAATGGTTTTGCAATGTGCATGACAACAACACCCGCTCGCATATCACACTTACGCAAGAATAAGAACTATTAATGCATATTCAGTTGAAATAAGTCTATTATTATAACAAGAAGAACCTTTTAATAATTAATGTTACTTTTAAGCGAAGATATTAAATGCTTTGAAGAATGTAGCTTTCTTACTGCGTACATTACATATACTTCTCTCAAAAAATTTATTCCCCCTCTGGAAAGGCCACCCGTCTTATAAGGCCACTTTCCCGGTGCAGAAGGGGTGGCTGTATAAGAGGGAGACTACTGTACTCAATGTGTCAGGCATCTTGAAGAAGCTTGAACATGTAAAAGGTAAGACTTAAAAAATGAGATGGGCGAGAAAGAAAAACAACAAGGAATAAATACAAACAGAAGAAAGAGAGACAAAGAAAAGACACAAATACCAACACAGAAAAAGACAGAAAAACAAACAGGTAGACAGGTAAACAAAGACATGATGGCATGGCCATAAAAGAGTTTGTGTTACAAATCACTCCATAATGAAGGAGATTCAATGCCAATTTTTTAAAAATGGGATTCATGACCATACCCATGTTAAGTGTGGGACTGTGCTATGTGCTATATTGAGGTGCACTGAAGACCATACATGTGTTATATGTACTTAGACACAAAGACATAGTGATCTCATTCAAGAGCGCTTTTAAAACTCACCTATTTCAACTGCAAGAACAGACTTAAAGACCTATTAATGTTTCCTTACCTTAAATATTTACAGCATGTTTTCTGTTTTCTAATTTCGTGGTGTTTGTTTTTATTTTTGTAATCATATCATTATATATGTTTTTTAAGTGTTGTCAAATGTTGTAAAGCGCTTAGAGCTTCTAAAGATTAGGCACTATACAAAGTCCTCATTATTATTATTATTATTATTATTATTATATGTGGGACTGTGCTATAATGAGGTGCATTCATGACAATACTGTGTTATATAATCGACTGTGCTATAATGAGGTGTAGTCATGACCATACATGTGTTATATAATGGACTGTGCTATAATGAGGTGCATTCATGACCATACAGGTGTTATATAATGGAATGTGCTATAATGAGGTGTATTCATGGAAATACATGTGTTATATAATGGTCTATTCTATAATGAAGTACATTCATGACCATACATGTGTTATATAATGGTCTATTCTATAATGTGGTACATTCATGACCATACATGTGTTCTATAATGGTCTATGCTATAATTAAGTACATTCATGACCATACATGTCATATAACGGACTGTGCTAAAATGAGGTGCATTCATGATCATACATGTGTTATATAATGAACTGTGCTATCCTGTGGGGAATTCATGACCATACATGTGTTATATGGGATGGTGTAATAATGGGTGCATTCATGATCATACAAAGTCATGTGTTATATAATAGACTGTGCTATAATGAGGTGCATTCCTGACCATACAATGTTATATGTTGGATGGTGCTGTACTGAGTTACATTATAGTGAGATACCTTGCAAAACTCCAATTAAGACAATTGATTGGAATGAGGCGAAATGTAGTATAAATTTGTAATTGATCTGATTTCAGTGGATCAGTTTATTGTTTTTATAGAAAATTATGCAAAAAAATTAAACAAATGTGGCATTATTATGGAGTGGTCTGATTTTGGGTGTGGTCAGAAAGAGAGGTTTTACAACCAGTCAACACACTTCGTGATACACAGTAGGTAATAACAATCACAATAATCAGTATAAGGCTTATAGGTAAATAGTCACAATAATTAGAGTAAGGCTTATAGGTAAATAGTCACAATAATCAGAGTAAGGCTTATAGGTAAATAGTCACAACAATCAGTGTAAGGCTTATGGGTAAATAGTCACAATAAACAGTGTAATATTTATAGGTAAATAGTCAGAATAAACAGTGTAATGTTTATGGGTAAATAGTCACAATAAACAGTGCAATGTTTATGGGTAAATAGTCACAATAATCAAGGTAAAGCTTAAAGGTAAATAGTCACAATAATCAAGGTAAAGCTTAAAGGTAAATAGTCACAATAATCAAGATAAAGCTTAAAGGTAAATAGTCACAATAATCAGTGTAAGGTTTATGAGAAAATAGTCACAATAATCAGTGTAAGGCTTATAAGTAAATAGTCACAATAATCAGTGTTAGGTTTATAGGTAAATAATCACAATAATCAGTGTTAGGCTTACAGGTAAATAGTCACAATAATCAGTACAAGGTTTATAGGTAAACAGTCACAATAATCAGTGTAAGATTTATAAGTAAATAGTAACTACAGTCAGTGTAAGGCTTATGAGTAAATAGTCACAATAATCAGAGTAAGGCTTATAGGTAAATAGTCACAATAATCAAAGTAAAGCTTAAAAGTAAATAGTCACAATAATGAGAGTAAGGCTTATAAGTAAATAGTCACAATAATCAGTGTTAGATTTATAGGTAAATAGTCACTATAAACAGTGCAAGCTTTATAGGTAAATAGTCACTACAATCAGTATAAGGCTTATAAGTAAATAGTCACAATAATTAGTGCAAGGTTTATAGGTAAATAGTCACTACAATCAGTGTAAGGTTTATAGGTAAATAGTCACTGCAATCAGTGTAAGGCTTATAGGTAAATGGTCACTACAATCAGGGTAAGGTTTATAGGTAAATGGTCACTACAATCAGGGTAAGGTTTATAGGTAAATAGTCACCCTAATCATTGTAAGGCCTATAGGTAAATAGTCACAATAATCAGTGTTAGTTTTATAGGTAAATAGTCACAATAATCAGTGCAAGGTTTATAGGTAAACAGTCACAATAATCAGTGTAAGGTTTATAAGTAATTAGTCACTACAATCAGTGTAAGGCCTATAGGTAAATAGTCACAATAATCAGGGTAAGTCTTAGGTAAATTGTCACAAGTAACAGTGTAATGTTTATAGATAAATAGTCACAATAATCAGGGTAAGGCTTACAGGTAAATAGTCACAATAATCAGTGTAAGGCTTATAGGTAAATATTCACTATAATCAGTGCAAGGTTTATAGGTAAATAGTCACAATAATTAGTGTTAGGTTTATAGGTAAATAGTCACAATAATCAGTGCAAGGTTTATAGGTAAACAGTCACAATAATCAGCGTAAGGTTTATAATTAAATAGTCACAATAATCAGTGTTAGATTTATAATGGACTGTTGGCAAAATGTAAGCCATAAAAATGGAATACATGTAAGGTACAAAGAAACATACAACTTATGGGGAAATTATTGATAAATATCATATATACTTGTTTGTAAGTCAAGTCTAAATGCAAACTAGATAGACCCTGATCTGCTCTTTCATAATGTACTAGTAGATCAAATATTCTGTTGTTTGTTCGACTGATTACTTCTAACGAACTGCATAGACCAAGATCTGTGGTGCATTATGTGATGACTGATATAGGTCTATGAATTTGCAGTTGGACTCAACTTATAAGCGAGTGTATATGGTAAGTCAAAATTAAAGGGAAAAAAAGTTTTTATGTAACCAAAGATACACACGTTAGAAAAAATTTTTGTTTTTGCATGCCATATATACTTACTTATAAGTCAAGTCGAACTGCAAACTGCATAGACCCAGATCTGCTGTTCCATAATGCATCAGCAGATCTGGGTCTATGCAATCAATCATGATTAATCAGTAAAATAAACAAAACAGTCACTGATCTGCATGCATTTTATGAAGGCAGAACAGGATCTACCTTGCTTGCAATTGGACTAGACTTAAAACGAGTACAGATGGTATTATTCAGAAATAAAAGGAAATTATATAACTGACCAGATTCTTGAAAGGTGAGCTAATTCGAGCATTTAATAAATTGATGTCAAACAACACAAGTTAATGAAATATTACAACTGCATGTATAAGTTGTCATAGAAATATATGTTGTAATGGACTGTAATTCATCAAGATTACCTTGAACTTGAGTGAATCTGCCAGATTGGCATTCTCAATCTCCAGATTCTGTTTTTCAAACTCTAGTTCTGATTTTCTGGACTGCATCTCTCGCACCTGACAAAAATAAAAAATATCATATTTTTCTGTAGGTGCTTTTCATACATAATGTTGACATTGCAAGAACAGCTATAACTGCAATCTCATCGCCTGCACAATTTGTGCTCGTTAAATTATGGGTATGAATCTCTTACTCTCAATGTTCAAAAGAAACAACATGACAAGAAAACATTTGATTAACATTAAAGTTGTAAAAACATGACCTTTTATTAATATTTTATCTTATGGAGAGATATATTTGATAATCTCAAGCCTAACATTAAGACACTTATATGCAATTTAGAGGTAACAAGGCAGCTGAGAATATTTTAAACTGTAGATTCACTGACTCATGGTGCAAGGGCATAACTTAACTGACAGTTTGAAGAAAATGCTGAAAGTCAAAATTGATTTAGGCTTCTGAAGAATTATTAAGACCCATACCAAATTTGGTTTCAAATGATATATACCATGCAAAAATCATTGAGTGGAAAGAAATCTATTGTATCAAGGTATGTATATGTGTACAGAACACAACAACATGGGCAACACTGTACAATATGGCAGGAGCAAAACAAGTACATATACTTATAATATTCAATATAAATGTACACAGACTCCTCCTATAAGTCTTCTGGGTAAATTCTTTGGTTGTAGGTCGCAAACTTTATTTAAATACAAATTGGCAAACAAAGTACAAAGATCCTTCCAAGAAAACATTAAAAATTTTCCATGATAATTTTAATGAAATGATAATAATAATAATAATAATAATAATAATAATAAAAATGACTTTATTTAAAGAGGGTGACACAGTTAGTTGCATGGAACTAATCCTCCTGTGGCCCTCTATTTTTATGAATATTTACATTCAAAGTACATGTGCATAGTCACACACACACACACACACACACACACACACAGAATTGATAATAAGCTATTTATAAATGGACATAATAAACATAAAATTTAAATGAACATACTCCAACTAGGTACATTGTATATATACAGTACAAAAGAAGTGAGACAAGAAAGAGGAAGGTAAGTAAATCTGTACATTAAGCTGTAATGTATTTGTAAACTTGAACAGGTTCCACTTTTCATCCATTGAATTAGATCATAATGAAATGTATTTATATTTGTACTTACTCTAATTTCCTTTGAAATTCTGTTCCAAATCAGTGATCCTGAGTATTGAAAACCTTTCTTGAAGAGTTCTTTATTTTGTTTTGAGATGAAAAGGTGGTTAGCTGAAGCTGATCTTAATTTGGGAGTCTTGCCTTGTTTTCTAGCATGAAATAGTTCATTGAGATATAATGGTGCCATATTGTTTGAAACTTTTTTCACAAGTCTAGCTTTTTTCAAAAATACTGGTTCACTTACTGTTAACATTTGAATATCATTCACTGCATTTGGGATGTTTTCAGCTTTATCTGAGTCTGCAAGCTCTTTTTTGCAAGCAGAAAAATTTGTAAATATTCTTGTCAGAAGTGTTTCCCCAGATAGCATTACAGTATTCTAGGTGTTGCTGTATTAAGCATTTGTAATAAAAATAACCTATGTTTAATTAATAGATATGGCCTTATCTTGCTAAATAGCCACAAATATGAACTGACAATATGACATACGACTTGAATATTTTCATTCCATTGCAAATTATTGTCAACTTTCACCCCAAGGATTTTGACATGGGTAACCATTTGTCGGCAAATTTCATTCAACTTAATTTTCAAATTGTTAGTTTACAATTTTATTCTCTTTGGTTTGTGAGTAATCATTAATACTTTAGACTCATCTGCATTTAATTTCATGCCATTTTCCATACACCAGGAATCTATTCCAAGTAAGGCTATTTGAAGGGAGACTTCTAGGTCTGAATTTAGCTGTTTGAAATCTGATATAGTATGGTATCATTTGCATATAAGTGACTCAGTAGATGAAATGCAGCTGTCCATTTTCACTGGCAGATCATTTATGAAAATGAGAGAGGAGTGAGCTTTGGATTGATCCCTGTGGTACTCCATATATAAATGGTTCTTGATTAGAAAAACTGCCATTTATTTTGACACTGTTTTCTCATTGTCAGATATGATGTAAACCAATCAATCATTGGAATGTCACACTGACAAATGCTTAATTTGTTGATAAGAATATCAAGATCAACAAGATTAAAAGCTTTTCTAAGATCAGCTTGACTGTATGGATCCAACTAATTTTCCTTGACCTAAGGCATTACTTACATAAACAACACCACCTCCACCCTCTGAACCTCCATCATGTCTGTTGGGTGTGCCATCACCATCAATAAACAACAAGTCATTTGCATGATTATCATTTAACTTTGTTTCTGTTAAAATCCAGAATATGAACATTATTAACCTTACATGATAATAAAGTCAGTTGGATTAACTTATTTTTTATACCTTGTTTATTTATATGCCTGATGTGTTACATATAAATAGTGGCCTGCAGAGAACTTTTAGCTAATCACAGTGAGACCATGAAGATTTCTTTAAAAATATAAGGACCATTTCAATTAGAAATTATTATTGTCTCACTTTCAAAGCAACTGTGGGAACATTGGATCATGGCAATTCATGTATTTACCCTACCACACTTTCTAAGATACCACAGTCAAATCTTGGAATATGATTTAGTGGTTTACAAAAAATACACAGCAGTCTCAGAATTTTCATGAACCTCCCCTTAGGGGCTTGAGTAGGTGTTCTGAATTGTTTGGGTTTTAATGGCACTTTTAGCACATTTGTATTAGCTACATCACATCGAAGAAAAACTGAAGCTAAATGCCTTTCCCAACAACACACTCAGGCAGATGACCTGTGATGGCCTGTTTGTAAAGCACAACCTTTGGATTATGAGTCAGAAACTCCACCAACACAGCTGCAGTGGCTTGCTGGTTAGGGGATAGGTGGGGTAGAATTGGGCAAGAACAAACAGAGCAAGTGAAGAGCGAATCAAGGGGGAATGCCATATTACTGCTCATTTTTTAAACTAAAATGTTCTGCAGATTTTGCATTCAACACTAAAACTTTTCTATTTCTGACTCTTCCAGGACCTGAAAAGCAAGAAATGCTTTCTTTTACATTTTCTCATGACATTGTTAGATATTTCTGTTTCCTTTACCATATCTTCAGGACTCGAAAAGCCAGAAATATCTTTCCATTTTTTTTATTAAAGTTTTCTGAATATAATATTGCAGAAACCTTTGAGTAAAACTAACCTTAGCTGCCTGAATTTCCTCTGCTGCCTTTGCATTCTCAACCTTGACATCTAAAACCACAAGTTCCTGCTCATTGTCTTTAAGCTGCTGTTGAATATCATTTATCTGATAGATATATGTATTGTATGTCCTCTTAGCCTCTGCCAGTTCATCGCTGAAGGAATAAAAATACCGAGGTAAATTTATATTTCTTACGAGAAATCCTATGATTATTCTATGAACATTGCTTGATATGTATCTTTCAATCATGCAGTAAAAAAATCACTGGGAAAACACTGGATGCTTTTATTGGTTTCCATTTTTGACCTTATATAGAGTAATCTCAGAATGAACAGTATGTATGACAATACTTACACAGATGTAATAATCTTGGAATGAACAATATAAACAGATGTTACAGTAGTAACATTGGAATGAACAGAATAAAAAGATTAAGTGACCTTGGAATGACCAGTATACACAGATGTAGTACTATTGGAATGAATAGCATGAACAGATGTAGTAATAAAATTGGAATGAACAGTATACATTGATGAAGTAGTACTCCTGGAATGAAAAGTATACACAGATAAAGTGATATTGGAATCAACAGGATACACAGATAAGAAGTAATCATAGAATGAATAGTATACACAGAAGTAGTAATAATATTGGAATGAACAATATACACAGATTAAGTAGTAACCCTGGAATGAACAGTATACACAGATGAAGTAGTAAGCCTGGAATGAACAGTATACACAGATGAAGTGATCTTGGAATGAACAGTATACAAAGATGTAGTAGTAATATTGGATTGAATAGTAATAATCTTGGAACAAACTGTATACACACATGAAGTAATAATCTTGGAATAAACAGTATAGACAGATGTAGTAGCAGTAATGATCCCAGAATGAAAAGCATACACAGATGCAGGAACAGTAATGATCTTGCAATGAACAGTATACACAGATGCAGTAATGATAATGATCTTGGAATAAACAGTATGCACAGATGCAGTAACAAATGATCTTGGAATAAACAGTATACATAGATGCAGTAACAGTAATGATCCCAGAATGAACAGTATACAAAGATGAAGTAGTAACCTTGGAATTAACAGTATACACAGATGTAGTAATGGTCTTTGAATTAACTGTGTAATGTACTTCATTATGTGAATAATTTATAATATGCTTCATTATGTAGTAATGTATGATGTATTTCATTATGCAGCAATGTATAATGTACATTATTATGTAAGTAATTTATATTGTGCTCATTATGTGAAGAATTATAACGTACTTCATTAAGTAATTTAATATATACTTCATTATATAGTAATATATAATATGCTTCATTATGTAGCAATGTATAATGTACTTCATTATCTAGTAATGTATAATGTGCTTCATTATGCAGTAATGTACAATGTACTTCATTACATAAGTAATGTATAATGTACTTCATTATGTAAGTGATTTATTATGTCCTTCATTATGTAAGTAATGTATAATGTACTTCATTATGTATGTAATATTATGTACATTATGTAAGTAATTTATTATGTCTTTCATTATCTAACTAATGTATAATATACTTCATTATGTAAGTAATATCATGTACTTCATTATGTAATAGTGTATAATATTCTTCATTATGTAATAATGTATAATGTACTTCATTATGTAAGTAATGTATAATGTACTTCATTATGTAATAATGTATAATGTACTTCATTATGTAATAATGTATAATGTACTTCATTATACTTCATTATGTAGTAATATGTAAGATACTTCTTTTTGTAGTCGACCGGTCTGGTGGTCTAGTGGTTAGAGCATCTGCCTTGGATGCGGAAGCTCACGGGTTTGAACCCCGGCCGAGTCATACCAAAGACTTATCAAATTGGTACTAACAGCTGCCTCACTAGGCACTCAGCATTAGGAGGTTAATGTTAGGACTGGTTGGCCTGGTGTCAGGAAAATGTGACTGGGTAGGACATTGTGCTACATGTCTGCAGCATGATACCCCAGTGCTAGACATCGCTATAAACTGCCACACTGCAGACATTGTAGCAATATGACTGAAAATTGTTAAAGCTTCATTAAAAATCCAAATCACACACACACATACTCTTTTTGTAGTAATGTATAATATATTTTCTTATACAGTAATCTATAATGTACTTCATTATGTAGTAATGTATCATATTTCATTATGTAGTAATGTAAAATGTACTTCATTATGTAAGTAATGTACATGTATAATGTACTTCATTATGTAGTAATGTATCATATTTCATTATGTAGTAATGTAAAATGTACTTCATTATGTAAGTAATGTATAATGTACTTCATTGTGTAGTACTATTTAATATGCTATAGTATGTATGAAACGTATAATGTACTTCATTATGTAGTAATATATTGCCACACAAACCCGTCAAATTAACAGTTTGGGTGAAACATATTGCCAAGAGTGAACAAACTGAAAAATATGTTCCTGCAAGATATCCATGCTGCATGGAAAGCAAACTGTTGTACATACAGTGATGTGTTTTGAGAATATAAAGCAGACAGTCTGAGATAGAAATGGAGGGTGCAGACGGGCAGGAGGAGGATGTGGGGTATGTGACCCCATAGCCCTTACCAAGTGTTGTGGCCGGTGATGGGTGGATTCAAATTGCAGGAAGGGGGTATGTGACCCCATAGACCTTGATGAGCATTTTCGCCAGGGAGGGATAGAGATAGTATGCAAGTGCATGTCTCCATAAAGCCCAACCGAATTTCCTGGCTGGTGGAGCGAAAATTCAAAATATAAGCAGGGAAGCAAAGAACTGGAACAGTGAATAGTGTTCATTTGTGGACATGTTTAGTGGTTATATGTATTGGTGACTTATGGATTGAAAAATTGAGTAAATTTATGGAGCCAAACTGTGAAGTGATATTCAGACCAGGATGCAAGTGGAAAAATTGACTTTGGTGAGTTCCTAATGTAGTGTAATGATACAACTGTACGCCTGAAAGAGAACTGAATAGCAGGCCTTGAATCAGTTTCAATTAATCTCATTTCATTTAATATTTTATTATAATCATGAGCGGTAGTGTTAGCGGGAATGTATGAGTGTGCATTATTAGTGTTTATGTCATTAAATGTAATACTATTCATGTATTTTTCATTGTTTGTCTTCATTTTTTGCATGACTATCACCTGTCCCAAATATTCACTCTCCCCATCTTAAGAATTAGATTAAATGTAGGTGAGTTCATGACAATATAATGTACTTCATTATGCAGTAATGTATAATTTACTTCATTATGTGGTTATATATAATATATTTCATTATGCAGTAATATTTAGTATACATTATGTAGTAGTGTATAATATACTTCATTATGTAGCAATGTATAAAATACTTCATTACGTAGTGTGTTGTGTGTTGGATTTTTAACGTAGCTTTAACAATTTTTCAGTCATATCGCTACGATGTCTGCAGTGTAGCAGATTTTAGTGATGTCTAGCACTGGGACATCATGCCGCTGACATGTAGCATGATGGCCCACCCAGTCACATTATCCTGACACCAGGCTGACCAGTCCTAACACTAACCTCTTAATGCTGAGCGCCAAGCGAGGCAGCTGTTAGTACCATTTTTGTAAGTCTTTGGTATGACTCGGCTGGGGATCAAACCCACGACCTCCCGCATCTGAGGCGGATGCTCTAACCACTAGGCCACCGGAGCGGTCTCATTACGTAGTAATATATAATATACTTCATTATATAGTGATTATTATGTTGTAATGTATAATGTACTTCATTTCATAAGTAATGTATAATGTACTTCATTATATGGCAGTCATGCTTTATGGCTCCCATGGACAGAATTATAATCAGGGAATGTTGTATCATGTGTTTCATTATTAAGTCATCTCTCTATAAGGTGGTATACTCTCTGGATCAATGGACAGTTTTATAATGAGGGAGTGATGTATCATGTATTTCATTATGAGGTGGTCTCTGTAAGGTGGGATACTCTATGGATCAATGAATGGCATTATAATGAGAGTGCTGTATCATGTGTTTCATTATTAAGTCATCTCTCTATAAGGTGGGATACTCTATGGATCAATGGACAGTTTTATAATGAGGGAGTGATGTATCATGTATTTCATTATGAGGTGGTCTCTGTAAGGTGGGATACTCTATGGATCAATGAATGGCATTATAATGAGAGTGCTGTATCATGTGTTTCATTATTAAGTCATCTCTCTATAAGGTGGTATACTCTATGGATCAATGGACAGTTTTATAATGAGGGAGTGATGTATCATGTATTTCATTATGAGGTGGTCTCTGTAAGGTGGGATACTCTATGGATCAATGAATGGCATTATAATGAGAGTGCTGTATCATGTATTTCATTATTAAGTTATCTCTCTTTAAGGTGGTATACTCTATGGATCAATGGATGACATTATAATGAGAGAGTGCTGTATCATGTATTTCATTATTAAGTTATCTCTCTTCAAGGTGGTATACACTATGGATCAATGGATAGTTTTATAATGAGGGAGTGATGTATCATGTATTTCATTATGAGGTGGTCTCTGTAAGGTGGGATACTCTATGGATCAATGAATGGCATTATAATGAGAGTGCTGTATCATGTATTTCATTATTAAGTTATCTCTCTTTAAGGTGGTATACTCTATGGATCAATGGACAGTTTTATAATGAGGGAGTGATGTATCATGTATTTCATTATGAGGTGGTCTCTGTAAGGTGGGATACTCTATAGCTCCATGGATTTTAATGAGAGAGTGCTGTATTATGTATTTCATTATTAAGTTATCTCTCTTTAAGGTGGTATACTCTATGGATCAATGGACAGTTTTATAATGAGGGAGTGATGTTTCATGTATTTCATTATGAGGTGATCTCCGTAAGGTGGGATACTCTATAGCTCCATGGATTTTAATGAGAGAGTGCTGTATTATGTATTTCATTATTAAGTTATCTCTCTTTAAGGTGGTATACTCTATGGATCAATGGACAGTTTTATAATGAGGGAGTGATGTATCATGTATTTCATTATGAGGTGGTCTCTGTAAGGTGGGATACTCTATAGCTCCATGGATTTTAATGAGAGAGTGCTTAATAAGTGGTTTCACTATAAAGTGGCATACTCTATAGTTCCATGGATAGCATTTTAGTGAGGGTGTGCTGTATAATATATGGAAGAGCGAACAACCTTCAATCTTAACATATTTAAAAAATGACAGACTGATGCATGGACAGACAGATGCTGACTAAACACATAGATGGACTAACAAATGCTTTTACTACATTCTTTATTTTTAAGTGGAAAACTGAAGCAACTAAACTTAAAATAATTTTATACTTATTAATTAAAGAAGACTGCATAGTCCATTGTGTTGTTACATGATTGGCCATAAAATTGACATTTTCAAATGTTTAAATTTCAGACTATTGTGAGCCAGCTCTGTTGCTAGGTCATCCCTTTGACAAAATCCCCAATAATTTTTTCTGAATTGTTTAAGGTATGGTTTCTATGTTTTTCCCTCATACTTCATTTGTTTTGAGGTTAAGATCTTTGAAGGAATTAGCACACAGGTGTTACTCAGTAAATTTAACAGAATCAAGACTCTTACCCTTACCCTCGGTTAACATGCCATGACATGGACAGGATTTTTGTGCCGGCCCTAATCATTGTACCATTTAGTACCATATATACTTGCTTATGAGTTGAGTCCACATGCAAACTGCATATACCCAGACCTATCTTTGCATAATGTACTGGCAGATCTTGGTATATGCAGTGTAAGGAGTAATCAGTAGAACAAACAAGATAGACACTGATCTGCCTGTACATTATGCAAAGACTGATCAGGGTCTATGATGTTTGTAGTTGGACTTGACTTATAAGTGTGCATGTATGGTACATGGTTACATTTATTTTGAATGGGTACTCCTATTTATTTCCTGTTCCTTATTACAGTAATAGCCAACCAGTTGTAACAGATTCATGCATAACTGTTATTGGCAAAGAATAAAATGCTTGAACTTGACATTTAAAATTTGCATTGTGCATATGCCAGAGTTCATACTGATCATTCAATTTAAATTTGCATAAATATTTTTAGATTTGTCTTGCAGTTTTGATAGTATTTCAGTTTATGGCCTGTTGAGGTCCATCAAACAGACTATAGTTCTATTGGCCTATGACAGAACCAAATGATTCTGCTGCCATTTAATAAATAAACTGTCGTCTAAGAACAAAGACATAAGCATGACAATATCTTAAGTAGAATATGCTGATTCAGCAATGTGCTTTATGTGTGTAACATAAACCTCATTTTGCAGATGAGTATGTAGTAACACAGATAAATGAGCTAATATAAAGAAGTCACCTTCTCATCCTTTAGGTTTATTTGCAATCATAAAATTGGGATTGATTTCAATATTTAATTTTGCTTCGGAATCATTTTTGGGGTACCCAGGTGGCAGCATGGTCTAAGGTGCTCACCTTTAACACTGATGGGTTCAACCTTCACCAAATATACTGGCTGCCATGAATAGCCTATCATATGCTGAAAAATGGCATTAAACTCCACAAAAACAACAACAACAACAAAAAATGAACCACTTTTTAACGATAATAAAATTTTTTTGGTTTTATAGATCTAACTTATCGCTCTGTTCAATTGTGAATTTAATTTGTTTCAGCTACAGATAATGGCCATCAAATCTTCCATTTAAATTTGGTTCTATGAAAAAAAAGCTGTACATGAGTCACATTTAGTTTGAGTGAGATCCATGACAACTGCAGAAATAACAAATATGTTAGAATATCAGATCTGCTGAAATGACCTTGACATGCTAGTTAAAAAGTTCAGTGTGGCGTTTTATGGCACAGCAACACAAGTAAGTTATACAGTGTCAAGGCAACTGGAGTAAAGTGCTTTATGCAAGGAAGTACCATGGTAGCTAATCAAATATATGAAAAAAGTCCGCATCTCATGTTGTTAGGTGGCTGTATTGTAAAATCTATGAAAATAAATTATATAATGGCTCCAAAAAAATTGAAATATATGGAACGAAAGTAACCCTATAACTAGACATCTGCCTTGATATCCTTCCTTAACTATACTAATTCCACCTTCCATCTGACACCCTGCACCCTGTACAAATGATCTTTAGGCAGTCATAGGCACCTCATTGACCTGGAAAGCTATGCTAGTATTAGTTCATACCCTTGGTAGATTCAACCAAATGAAAACATCAGAGGGCAGAAGCTAGACTAAAAACAGTCACCCAGTACACTGGTTTGAGGCTGGGTAAAATTCCTATCACCCATTCCTGTAAAAACCTATTGATTAGTGACACCAGGAATGATCTAAAACTACAAATAACATTAGAATGAAACAAAAGGATATGTTTCAAACAACCAAAAAGTCATGATGAAGATAGAAGCAAACTGAATTAGGGTAGACTTTGCATAATGAGGCAATAAGAATTGGGGTACACCTTGTGTAATGAGGCAAGAAGAATTGGGGTACACCTTGTGTAATGAGGCAGAAAGAATCGGGGTACACCTTGTGTAATGATGCAAGAAGAATTGGGGTACACCTTGTGTAATGAAGCAAGAAGAATTGGGGTACACCTTGTGTAATGAGGCAAGTAAAGTTATCAATACAGAATATAATGGCCTTCGAGGTTGGGAATGGGGACTGGGTCGACAATTCTGACAAAAGAAACTGATTAATTGGAAATAAAATTTTAGGATAAATTGCTAAAATTGGAAATCTGCAGGATTTGAAATATTCTACTAGGGATTGTGGCCCACATTTAAATTGGGACTTGGCTCTATTTTTGACCCCTGAGGACCCTTAACTGATGTGATGATAGATGATAGGTGGGTAGCTTGATGGGACTAATTTCTTGTAAGAGGATGTACCTGATGGCATTGAGAGCACCTCTTGCTTGGTCCAATTCATATTTGATATGACTTCTCTCTGTCTCAGCTTTAGATTTAGCTTCAGTAGCCTTAGCCTCTGTTTTGTCCTTTCTTACCTTCGTGGAGTTCAGCTCCTGATCAGTCTGCATGAAAAGAGTCAGATATTTCTGATGAATTTCTAAAATCTTTAAATGTTAAACTCTGATTATATCAAAACTCTCAATTTTTTATTCATGCAATCTTAAAGGCACAGGTTGACACACATATATTGTATAATCAGAGAGATAAAGATCTCGGTAGTTGAGGGTCCCTTTTTCCAAGACCATATTTTTCTTGCCCTGACTCCATATTCACAACAAGAGTACACTGAATGGAACATTAGATTCTTCCAAAGTGTTTAATAATCCTCTATATAAGCACTTATTGGCATTGTTGACCTCAATGACCTTGACATTGACCTTTGGTCAAGGCAATCAGTCTTGTACTAAACTTACTGTGCAGAAACCATTATTTTCTTACTAGACTTACCATGACTGTGACATTTGATCTTTAGAGGACAAATTCTTTTCAGGATGGGTAAATCATTTCAAAATCATTACTCTACTTAAGATCTGGGATGAGGTCTATCCACATCTTCTCCCTGAATGGACTTTCAGTGTTGTAATATGGTGGCAGTAATTTGTTTTCCCACGTTTTGCCATAGTTCCGTAATTTAAAGGTCAATTCAGTAAGCTTAACAGGTAAATCAATAGAGTTGGCAGGTTTACTGAGTCAGGTACTGCTATTGATAGAATCTCTGAATAAAACCAATTCATATCAACAAAATGATATTCCTGGATTATTTTTTTAAATAGCAAATGATCCAATAAGTCATATACCATGATACTCTTTTTTTTTTATAAATCCATCCCACTTCAGGATATGAAACTGTGGAAGGGAACTTGACAAGGGCAAAATACAACATGAGTACCATGAGGTAAACAGTGTACATCTGCTGTGTATTTATGTCTTTAATAGTCCTACATGTTGATACCAATACCGTATAGTTGATTGGTGACCAAAGAGTTTCAGTGCACATGACCTGCATTTAAGGTTGAGATAAATTTAATGTGCATATACCAATATTTTCTTATTAGACTTATCATGAGCATGAACTTTGATTTGTAGAACAGAGAATCAGCAGATATTTATGCTGCAAAACCCATTTTTCTTTGAGTTACAATGACAATGACCTTTCACCTTGTAACCCCAAAATCAACAGGCTTCTTTCTAACCAAACTCTGTTAAGTTATATGGTTAATACTCAAAATTATGAGCAGAAACCAATTTCTTCTCTCTGTCACTGTGATCTTGACCTTTGGAATGCAAAATCAATAGGTTATTTCTTGTCCCAATTGCAAGCCATCCATGAAGTATGGTCCAGGTCTGTGATGTTGAACTAATATCATTCTGCATCAACCATTTTTATTTTTTCTGTTACAGTGACCCTGGCTTTTGACCTTCTGACCCCTAAATTTAATAGGCTCCTTCCTTACTCCAAGTGCAAGATGTTCACAAAGTTGGTCTGAGTATGTCATGTAGAACTAACATTATTGTGCAAAACTACTTGTCTTCTTTCAGTCACACTGAACCTTAACATTTGACCTTTTGACCCCAAAATTAATAGGATTCTTCCCAATCTTAGATGCAAAATTTGACCCAAGTTTATGATGTAAAACTAATGTTACTGCTTGGAAATGATTTTACTTCTTTCAGTCATAGTGACCTTAACCTATGACCTTTTGGGACAAAAATTGAAAGCATTCTTTTTCACCTCAAGAGCAAGCAATCCACAAAAGTTTGGCAACAGTGGATGGTAGAAAACTTAGTTATTGTGCAAAAATATGGATGAACAACATCATTACATAATACACTGAGCCTAATGATGGGCATATAAGAAGTTTGTAACATCATATGAAAAAAAGCAGTTTTTGGCCGATCAGAACATAGATAATAAAATCAGAAGTGAAGGACTTATAATGGCAATAAAGAGGTCAATATTTTCTAAAGTACACCTTGAGGCTGCATTAAGTTAAGTTTAACTTAACAAGCTTTTATGTCTAGGAAGCATTTTAAAGAAATATGGGAAATAACTGATTTGAGGCTATCCTAGGATGAACTTAAAATAAAAAATTTACAATACTTTTATAATATGGGATAGATTGTTTCACAAATGAGACACAAAATGCTTGAGGACAGCTTGTGAATTTGCCAGTAATAGTTTAAATGTTAAGATAACAGTTAATGTAAAACAAGGGCAAACAACTCAAATGTTGAAAGTATGTACTTGCTTATAAGACAAGTCCAACTGCAAACTGCACAGACCCAGATCGCCCATCGCATAAAGTGCCAACAGATATGGGTCTGTGCAGGTTTTTAGGAATAATCACTAGAATAAGCAAGATAGAGCCTGATATGCGGGAGTGTTATGATATGGCAGATAAGGATCTCTGTTATTTGCAAATTTGACTTAACATATAAGTGAGTATATACGATACATGGGTCACAATCAACCTTGACTGGAACTAAGCATGCCTCACTGCAAAAGTTTTGTGTCTATAATCAAAACACAAATACACATAAGTAAAGTAAGGAAATGAGCTATGAGCCACAAAATGTGTTGGCAGGCCATATGTTTGTGCACCCCTGATCTAAAACAACATACACAAAATTTGCATGGAATTAAATAGACTGTAAAACTACTATGAACCAACAAATGTAAGAAAACATTAACTTATTTTCATTTGTTTCTTGTCCTTAAATATACAAGGACCTAAAAATGTTAAAAACAAGTGATTACTGCTTCTTAAACATATTGTTAAATCTGACAATAACTTTTTTCTATGGTGTGTGTGTGTGTGTGTGTGTGTGTGTGTCTCAGATTTTTATGTGTTACATAGCTTTAACAACTTTTTAGTCATATCACTACAATGTCTGCAGTGTGGCAGTTTATAGTGATGTCAAGCACTGAGGCATCATGCCACACACACATAGCATCATGTACCACCCAGTCACATTATCCTGACACCAGGCTCACCAGTCCTAACACTAACCTCTTAATGCTGATTGCCTAGCGAGGCAGCCGTTAGTACCATTTTTATAAATCTTTGGTATGACTCGGCTGGGGCTTGAACCCATGACCTCCCACATCTGGGGTGGATACTCTAACCACTAGGCCATCAAAGCGGTTCTATGGGTAATAAATATCCACCAAATTTAATCCATCACAAAAATAATATTTGTCAAAATCTCTACTATAAAACAGTGAAAACCTCATAAACTTTATCCCATGACCTGTCCATTCAATTCCAAACAACAAATATAAATATTTCTGTTTGTACAGTATGCTCCTATTTCAACCTTGATCGAGGTGGCAGTAAAATGCATAGATCTCTACAAGCATGAAACTCACATTCTTTTGTGCATCTCTAATTTTCTGCATAGCTTCTTGTTCTAATTCCAATTTTTCATCTACAAGGGGACTGAAAAAAAGTGAAACAATAAAAAAAGGAATCAGCTGGCAACTTATGCATTTTTTTGTAAAATTGCAGAGAAGACTTTCAACTGAAAACCATAACGGGCATTTCAAACAGGCAATCAAAACAGAATTATTATTCTAATAAGTGAAAAACCAGAAACTTTGTCTAAGTATTACTATGCAATTAAAATCTTTTAAACTTTATAATTGATTTTCTTGTCCTTATAATATCATCCAAAATTTGTGTTCTATATTATCAATACAAAAGCACATACTAGCTGATGAAAAAAGAATAATTAGCCATTGTAATGTGTCACATAATGTTAATAACCATTGAACTTCCATTGGAGTGATTGATTCATACATATTTTCAAAAAATTTGTACCTCAATATTTTTTATTAAATGTACCTGTCGCAATGAATCTATCATAAGGCAGCATAAAGAGTAAGTGTGATTCTCAGTTAGCCATGAAGATAAGTTAACACTTGCTTTTATGTTTGGAACTGTCAAAATGTCCTCAAATTGCATCATATCTTGAAAAGTGCAGAGCATGTTTTGTGTCAAGAGTTTCTGCACCAGTTACGGCATGGAACCAGATACAGCTCTCCCACAGTAGAATGTGCTTTATTGTAATGTCATTACAAATATAATGTGGTACATCTATGGACCCATGACCATAATTATACAATGTATAACACTCTGGGGTGAAAGAAAACAGGGTGTAGCTTAGTGTTTTATCTGTATTTCATTTTCAAAACACCATTATTTAGCAAATTTTTATAGTTCCATTTATACCACAGTTTGGTATATTATGCTATTCTCAAAATATCATGGGCCTGTATATATCACAGTTCTCATTATAGTATAGTTTCGTACATAATGCAGTCAGAAGTTATGGATACTGCATAATAACAAAGGAAAGTTGTGCTGCACTATAGTTATTTATTCTTGAATCTGTGAAGTAAGTTTTTAACTAAAAGATGGAAGCATTAACATCTAATGCAATGCATATTCTTAGTCTGCACCTGACAAAAGTACTGGTTATAATTTATAACAATTAACAATCATTTACTAATTGGTTCTACATGACAACTAGTATAGACCCTCTGGGAGGAAGGTGATGACAGAAGAATGGCTTCCATGAAAAGAGAAAGCAGGATTAACATCTGGGTATTTTGGTCACAAATCAATGCAGTTACCCGACTTAAGAATCATTTTGAAACATATTTGGTACACAATGAATTGTTTAAGATCTACTTTTAACCCGCAAGTTGCTTATCATATATATATATATATATATATATATATATATATTCTCCAAACTATTTTTATGAATTTGATTAACATATACTTTTGATGTTCATAAACTTTCAACCTGAAAATGTCCTGTATCTCAAATGACTTACCCGTGAATATAAGGCAATGCATGAATGTTGATATCCCAGTTTTTTCCTGTATATCATTATTAACTGTTAGAACAACAATTCTTGGACAAATATTGAATACAATACTATTATGAGATATATATGTTTGAAAATGAACAAATATGCTAAACTTTATGAAAATTACTTACACAGAACATTACTTACATATGTTTTTGAACAAATGCAATGTCTTCTTTTAGCCTTTTATTGAGAACTTCTGCTACCCCAGCTCTATTCTTTAACCTTGTTTCATTCCTCTTATTGTATGCTACATGCCAGTTCAGCTCATTTAGATCCACAGTGCATGCTTCATGTTCTGTGGATCATATTAAAGGTTTAATAAAATAAATGTAACATAAAGGTCAACAAATATGCTGCTATGTTGTACAACAAATCTACAATCAACAAGATATTTTCAACTTCGTATAAAGCTTTATATTATGTTGATAAAAAAAAATAACTAACTAAACAAGTAAGTAGTTAAAAAACAATATAAGGCAAAAACATATATGTCCACTGCCAGCTAGTAAATTGTAAATATGTTCTCATGAACATGGTAAATTTTACAAATTTGTAATAATTCATTGGCACTAAAATATTATGAATGACACTGTCTAGATGTCTGGTTATGCAGCACCTCATACACAGTATCATGCTGATCAGTCAGAAGATGGTGGTGCAAATTTGGTTATTTAGACAAACATATACATGGACTCCAGTTTTATTCTCATTTATTTTTACTGTTTTACCTGACCACCAATAGAGAATTTTCATGTAACATCATAAACTCATGCTCCTTACAGCTCAAACTCAGTTGCAACTCGGTCATAAGGCTGTTTAGACCCTTAGGTCTTTCAAACCTTTGTCCATAGTGTCCATTCATTAGTATATGAGCACCTTGACTGGATCCTATTTTATTTCATTTAGTGCAGATTGAAATCTAGTCAAGAATGAAGGGAAAAGGAGTCAAACTAAACATTCCAGCTCAGATTTGTTTCACTGTGACATTAATGATATATTGTGATGTTTGTTTATGTGTTACCTTACAAGGACTAAGTTTTCTTTCAATATATTGCATAAAATCTTCACATTGTGCACTGAAGCCGTTAAAGGAAGCAGATTTCAGAAAAATGCAACTTAAATTTAGTGTGATACAGCTATGAAAGAGTTAATTTTTCTTTAGGTGTTATTTTACCACCAAATGTAACATTATGGCATTCTTTCTGCTAAAGGGAGAAAAGCCACTGCAAGACGTGAGCCTTGATAATTATCTTCCTTAAAATCACTATTAAAGGTTGTAAAGGTCACCCCCCCCCAATATTAATGCATGGTAGAGTGTTCTCTGATACAAATATACTGATTCTTTGTAGACCATATGTCCAAGAAACATTAATTTGGGATTAAAAGCAAATAATAAAAAAGGCAGGTTACATAATGTTTCTATGGCCAACTTTACATCACAAATTATTGCTCTGCACCAAAGTGTGGAGTATATTAATTTTGTAAGGTATTTCAGCCATTTTTTTAATGTAAAAGTACCTTAAATTCATATGTGAAAGAGTACACTTGATTGGTCACTGTGATAAAGATACGTACTGGTGCAATATTAAAATATTGTTTCATGTTGGTATAGGTGAGGCATGCAGGCTTTTCCTTACAATGGTTTCAGCTGGGTAAGAAAGTGTCAATTGCAAACTGGTGCAGAATTAAATTGTTGCATGTGTATTTTTGGTACACAATAAAAACACTTATATGTTGGCATGCATGTTTATGAGTCAATGTTGAATTCAGAAATTTCAAATGTCTTAATAAAATCTCTTCCTTGAAAACTTGCACACAAAAACACAGACCGCAGTATAAGCAAAGGTGCAAGTTATTGAGGGACCTCTGAAAATTTAAAAAGGTGATGCCATCCCAAATGGATATAAAAAATAAGAAGACGAATGGTAGTGGGGACTTGGGAATAATTGTCAATAAAATGCTTTTTCTAATGAAGTTGTTCGCTTAATTGTCTAATTACCTTTACTTTTAAGATATATTAGCACTGAAAGATCATTAAAAACATTACCCCAAGAGGTTTTGACACAAATCACCTCCAGAAACATTGTGTATTACATCACAGCTTTTGCATGTGAATGTGGATATATTCAACTGTCATTGCCAATTCACAATAAAACAAGACTTCCTATTTTTTTTAAGAAAAGAAAAACAGGGACATTTAATTTCTGAAACCAGAATTGTCAACACTGAAGCTGGTTTTTTTAATATATTTATTCTATTAGTATAATACTGATGCCATTATTTCATTGCAAGTAATAGTGAAAATTCTGTTCATCCTTGAGCAAACCTCTAAGTGCTAATTTGGGATTTTCAAGTTCACTACAAACTTCGCTTACTTCTCCATAATAAATCGTATCAGTGAAACAAAGTTTTTCATGCATCTAGTACTTCTTGCCTGCTTGCATCAATTGCTATTGTTGATCACCTTTGCAAATTAGTAAAAAAAAACACTTATTAATATTAAATACTTTAATATTTCCAACAGTGTGAAACTGGTCAATTTAAATGAGTTCACCTGACACACTATTGTGACCACTAACTCTTACGCAGGTAGGATTTGCTTGTTGTTAACTTTTTATTTATTATTCCACCCCCCACCCCCCCATTATCTGATTTGATACAAAGATGCAATTAATGTGATAATACGAAGCAGGTCAACTTGTAATTGATTGTAACAATACAAACAACACTTCTGCAGATCGGAGATCAAAATAGTTGGCACCTAATTAGGTTCTCAGAAATGCTCCTGGACATTGTTGTGACAGTAGACTGACACCATTCATATTTTGAATGCAAGAGGGCATATAGAATTTATTATGATTACTATGACACCAAATTAAAACATAAAACTAAAACACAAATTTTGTTTGACAAAACTTATTTAATTGGTATTTATTTCTTAAAGTACTGACACTCTCATGCATTGAAATATCATTGATTATTGTTATTTACGATGTACTGAGAATATTTTTGTACTGAAAACTTTAAAAATATATGACTTCTTATTACAAGTTGTGAATTTTGTGGTATTGAATCAGATTTTCAGTCAATAACTGTCATTTTTGATGATAAAATGAGTGATATATTGAAGTTTAATTGCTAGCTTTTATCATGATTTTCCTCACATTGAACAAAATAGGAGTCAATTTGTTACCTACTTTCAACAGAAAAAAATGTGATCCAAGCCTGGCCTCATGTTATAAATGGATTCATGAGTTATCCAAGTGTAAATTGTTGAGGGATAAGTGTAGTATGATTTTAAATGGGATTAAATACACACAATCAGAGCTAAGGGGATTCTGGGATTGCAATGGTCCATGCTATTTGCAGTTGGATTCAACTTATACGTGAGTGTATACAGTAGAAATGATTACTAGAGCATAAAAGTTAGGTCACCTGCCTCCTCTTTTGAGCAATATGCAGCTGTTCTAAAGCAAAATTCTGCACTTTCATAACAGTTACAAGAATATTCCTCCTTTAAACAGATAATGTCACCTACTTTTCATGTCCACTAATAGTAATGAAATGGATGGTCAACCTCAAAGGTGGTCAACTTATCCAAGGAAGGTAAACTTGTCTGGAGAAAACCCCACACAAATCTGAATAATTGTCATTTAATTGCATTTACCTAATTCCACAGCCTTTGGTAAATCCCTGAGTTTCTGCAAAGAAATTTCATCAATTTTGTTTCCTAGTGTGATGACTCTCTCCTTCTCCCTCTCCAAAGCTTTAACCATCTCCTGCCGATCATTTTCTAGCCGTGCCATCAGAGTGATAACCTCATCTACCACCTCCTCTGCCCCCAGGTATGGGATTCTATAATCATCTCCTCTTTCTGAAATGAATGTATGAAATCGTAAATCTTTTTCTTCAAAAAAAAAAAGGAAACAAAACACAAGGTTCCAATTTATCATAGCTCCTTCTCCCTTTTGAGTAATGTTTTTAACTGCTCAAGAAGCAATGAAAAGAAATCAATAAGGAAAGGATAAAAATAGTCTTGTAAATTTGAACTGAATTTAAAAGAGATGTAACAAAGTAAAGAAATTTAATATTGTAAATGACTTTCATTGTAAATGATGTAAATGTTATAATATGGTTACAGGCGTACATGTACAGCAAAAATGAAAATATATTTCAGGTTAGCAAATGAACCTACAACATATTCTAACTGATTTTCCATGCAAAATGAAACAGAACTTGAGGGTATCAGAAATACTATGGCTGAAGGAAAACTGCAAGAGAATTAAAACTTTGGGAAATTCAGGAACAGATGATAAAATCTTTCTTCCCATAAATCATCAAGTGGATCATCAAACATGACAAAGATGGTGAAAGAGCAAAAGTTGGTAACTGAAAGAATTCTGAGCTAAAGCCATTGGTGATTCTTCTCTAAATGACATATATACTCAAGTTTAAGCAGAGTTCAAGCATAAATAACACAGACCTGGATCTGCCATTACATAATGTATCAAACTGACAGATTAGGATGTTGTTTGTTCTACTACTGACTACTCCTAGCAAACTGCACAGACCCTGATCTGCTGGCACATTATGCAATCTTATTTGTTTATATCCAGACTTTTCAAATACTTTGTAGAGATATTTAAAATAATGTTTTCACAATTTCAACAGTACACCTAGCTCAGTGGGTCATTTTATTTCAAAGGGAAACAATTTAGTAAACAAATTTATGGCTTGTCTAAATCCGATTGTGTCCAGAAAAGTTGTTATCCTTAGATCATTTTACAGTACAATGTCAAATGACCTTTTTGAAGTCATTTTAACCCAAATGAAATCTATGGCAAAAAAAAAGCTGATGGTTATGCTGCAAATTTATTTCTGTATGTTAATTCATGTTCCCATATTTCCCACTGTCAACATTTGAGGGTACTGCCAGTAAAATAATTTTAGTTCCCAAATAATGAACATTTTAAGAACCAAATTTCAATATTAATGAAAGTGATATATCTTTAACTGGAAAATATTTCAGAGAGAGAGAGAGAGAGAGAGAGAGAAGAGAGAAGAGAGAGAGAGAGAGAGAGAGAGAGGTTGTATGGGTCAAATCAAAACAAGTAGGATACATGACACATTGCTGATGCTGGATAAAGTCCCCAATTTGGGTTCATAAAAGGTGATAACAAACCTTAGAACCTCAGTATAAAATGAAATGCTTGTAATTACTATCAATACATAATGTTTTCTATTTTAAAAAATGAATAACTGATTTTAAAAAATATCAAACACAACTGAACTGATGAAATTTCAAATCAAGCAACACCAGAGAATTCATATTGTGTAATGGCAGATCTAGTTCTGTGCAGTTTGCTGTTGGACTTAACATATAAGTGAGTAAATATGGAACAAAGTAGCTGAACTTTCAAATACACTACCATCATTGTTTATAGTCTCTTTATAATAATAATAATAATAATAATAATAATAATAATAATAATAATAATAAAAATAATGATATAATGATATAATGATAGTAATAATTTATTTTAAGAAGGTTACTCAGGTAGTACATAATAAAATCTCCCTTGAGGTCCTATAGTTATAATAATAATAATAATAATAATATATCTTGAGAGGGTTACTCATTTAGTACATAACAATATCCCTTGAGGCCCTCTACTGGTCTAAAATCTACAAAAGCAATCTACAGCATGGACATAACAATATAATCAATAGATCATATAAAATAGATTAATCATCAATTCAAGAGTAACCACAGCAGTACTTAGTATATCATTTTCTTTAAAATCAAAGATTTTCTTTCAAAACCTGTATCATTATAATACAGAATAATTTGTCTACCCATGATTCTCTCTCAATGGTCCAAAAAGTAGTGCCAGTGAGTGGCTCCAAATTACAATCTGTTTGTTCACACATGTGTGAACCAAACAAATGCAATAGGGCCTGATTAATCTGATCGCTAGAAATCATAAAGAACAAAGAAAAAATTAATCATTGTAATTATTTTTATACAATACCTTCTAACAACTTAAACTAAATGCACTCAGAGGTCTCAGAGATTGGCACAGATGAGGCTAAGGATCCCAGATAAAAACACTGACCTTGAATAGGTAACAGTGACCTTGAACACATAATAGTGTACTTTTGCATATGTAGAACCAGAGGATAACACCTGTTTTCAACACAAAGAAATCGGAAGTATTGGGCAACACATCTGTGGCTTGGGGGGGGGGGGTAACTTGAATTAGCGTATTTGAAGTACTTGGAAGAAAAAATACATATAGATACATATATTAAAGCTGTCATATTTATTTTGTTTTGCAAATTCAGCATTCACCATAGTAAGTCTTGATTTTGAATGACTGATGGGCTGAATCTTATAAGTCCTTTCTGTTTACTAGCTTTGTTATATTTATAATATATTTATAGTTGATTTAAGTCATTATTCTGCTCTAGCAACAGTACCACCGACAATAAACTCTCTCTCTCTCTCTCTCTCTCTCTCTCTCTCTCTCTCTCTCTCTCTCTCTCTCTCTCTCTCTCTCTCTCTCTCTCTCTCTCTCTCTCGTCCTTTGGTTGGTTTGACTTAACTTTTACCATCATTCGTAAGTCCAGAGATATCATGGGATGACACAAACTAAATCCTCTATGTTAGTCATTTCATAGATATTAGCCCATATCTTGCTACGATGGTCCGGAGAGAGAGAGAGAGAGAGAGGGGCCTTTGAATATTTTCATATTTAATTAATAATAATCGATTTTTAGAACATTATAGAATGTTTAAGAAACAACAACAAAACATTACATACATCACAGTATGTGTACCATGTAACCAAGGAATTTACTGTATAATGTCGACTTCATTTGCAACTTTGTATCATTGATAAACACTGTAGGTAAATCCCAAGGAAAGTGCACATGATGAACCATATTCTTGTAGGTTACTTGGTGTAATTTCTATTTCAAGGTTATAATCCAGCCCAAATTCCTTTTCTCTCACTCCACATTTCTGCGTAGTTTGTCCGTTATGCCTGAGAGGGAAGGGGGAACAGAAAGCAGAAAGGATTGTGATGAAAATGTGTACCATATTAAATTCATTTAGAAAATGAGGATTATTAATACTTTTCATCATTATTTTCATATGACACTAATGATTAATGTGTGGAAATTCATCATTGATCTAGAATCAACTGCAGACAGTCGCTAGAATGTTTATAGATGCGTATTATTGTGCCATGGGCAGATCACAATTTGATATACCAATAGTATTGGTATATCAAATTGATTTATACCAACACTTTAAATGCCATGTTATTTTTAATGTATGTGGTAGTTATTTTTAATGTATGTGGTATAAATATATATACATACATACATATATATATATATATATATATATATATATATATATATATATATATATATATACGGTTTTGGACCTAAAAATCAAAGCCATTATATATGTGACAATCTAATGCACCATTATACTTATTGATGAACAATACACTGATCATATTTGTTGATAATTCCATATTACATTAACCATATCTGTGGATAAATCCATATATCAATTATATCTGTTGATAAATCCATGCATTGATTGTACTGATTGCAGACAATATAAATTTTTATTATTTGTTTATTGCATCCATTGAGCTGTGATGCCATTTTGTTATATCATAGTCTAGTTTATTAGGGATGGAAGTAAGGGTGTAAGGTTGTCAGAGATTCAATCATCATTAATTTGCATTAACATCTCATTCACTTGCTAGATTTACAAGTCTTTGTTAAATCAAGTCCCACCTGGTTTCATACTGTTACACCTAAGGTCAGTACTGGTAAACTTATAATATCATATTTCCTGTCATGTACAGGCTGATACAGGCTGTTTCTAGAAATATTTGCCTTTCAAAATATCAAGTAAATATTACAAATAGCCTAAACAACTGGACAAACAAAACCATATAATGTTCATCACCCACAGCCACAACAACAGAAATAACTTAAGCCTGTATAATGCATCTTGAGAAGAACTGAGTATTAAGACAACATAAGAATAACCTGCTACAAGGCAAAAAGAAATAATATGTGTGCCGACCATCCATGTTTCTCACTGATGACCATAGCACTTCCCCCTCAAGATAAAAAAAAAATCATATCAAATATATATAATGTTTAAACAAAAAATATCAGAATTTTAAAACCAGTCCAATAGGAAATATGTATTTTTTTGCTTATGATTTAATTTGTACTCCTTCTCCAAAGCGATAAGCCATGCTAATGAAATCTATATGGTATCCTTTCTAGTAATTAACTGATACAAATTAACAAATCCTTTATAGCAAAGTATTTAAAATATCTCCAGGAAAAATTAATGTCTGAAAAATTACCGGTCTCATCAATAAATCCCACTCCAAGAACTGACAGCTCAACAGTGACCTCTGTTGCACGAGAAGCTCTAGAACTGGCAACACAAACTGAATCTTCCTTTCCACCAAGATGAAGCTCCTTCCTAGATGAACCTGAAGTTAGAATCCAAGCATTATTTTTTTAAATACTGCAATGCATCACTGCTAACTGTATATATTCACTTATAAATTGATGTTTTTGTTACTGAAAACTTTATTCATGCTGAGATGTGGTCTTCTTGTAAGTATAACAGAGAAAATCTGATAAATCTAGGGGCCATATTGGAAACTATATGTCTGCAACATGTGAAAAATACTGTCAACTCAAATATTTTTAATTCCACTATTCCCATCCAGAAATGTATATATGTTATGCATTGTGTTTATCCAACTCATTATGGTTTTCATTAAACAATACATGTACTTGTATGCACATTTATTTTAATTTTAACAAGCTAAGAATATTAAATATTATCCACCACAAAGTGAAGTGTCTGTCAATGTTATTTACTGTGGGTGTATACTAGTAAGTATATTGATTCCACTTTTATTTAAGTCCAAAAACCAGTATGTGTATTATATTGTGTGCTTGCTGTATAAACATTATTTGTACATGATACAATAAAAGTATTGATTTTATATGAATTTTTCTTTTACATAAGGAAGATCTAATTTCCAAGTTTTGATTTGATTTGTTTTTGCCTTTATCATAAGACAGATCTAATTCCCATGTGAAATTTCTTAAGTTATCTGCCAGTGAAAGTGGGATGATAAATCCTAGCTTACAAAGGCAGCTACCATTTCTTTTTCCAGCTGACAACTCTTTCGATGGAGGTGCAAATGTGATACATGTTCAGTGCTCAAGTATAGTTATATATTTAATTAACTGTGGATGCTTCTTTAGAGCAATTTTATAACTCCCTGTACATGTCTGACCACAATCACTTACATGTAAATGCAGCACCCACTTTGTTTTCACAGCTAACAATCCTTGAATCAAGCCATTAATTTGATACTTGTTCTATGCCAAGTAGAGTCCTATATTCAGTTAAATGTGGGTGCCTATTTTAACTCCATGTGATCATTCTGCACAATAAACACCTATTCATCTGTGGCTAACCTTTAAGGAGAGTTCACAGACTGTATGATCAAAGTGTCAGTTACATAGCCTCAGTTTAGTCTCCACATAAAAAAATGGCTCATATTTCTGAACTGTCAGTGTTTCTGTCAGTTACTGGGTACCTTGTCACTAAGGATACTGTACATTGCAAATTGTTAAACTTTGCAGTTTCACCAATATGGCTAAAAAATATAATATTTATGATGGTTGTTGTTGCAGGGTTTAATGCCATTTTTCGGCACAAGATAGGCTATACAAGCCAGCCAGTATAAATGGTGGAGGATGAACTCAGGAAAACCTGGGAAAGAACCACCGACCCATGAGAAGCTACTCGCAAGCTTCCTCACTTACCCACAATGGCCAAGCCCGAGACTCCAACCCACACAGACAGATGTGAGATGGCAGTGATCTATAATGGTGAGCGCTTTAGACCCCTCGGAATACTTATGATGGAGCTTTCAAGTTAAAAGTTATTGATTTTGCAGAGGAGCATAACAGCTGTACTTCAGAATATGAATTTGTTTCCTTCTCCAAAGTACAAATCTGACTTCATTACTCAACTAGATTTTAAATGTTTGATTGATCAAAATTTAGTCAGACTTAACTTTCATCCAGTCAGATTACTGGATTAAAGTCTTAACATTAAGTCCTGACTTACGTTATATTGGTAAATTCTGCTCCAGTGATACAAAGCTAAGCTTCTGTGACTATAAAGTGGTTTGGTTAACTGCCCAATTTTACAACATTACATGTACAAATTAAACCATTATAGCTTCAAAATCTTTGACATAATTTTCTTGAAATTTTCAACAAAAAAATATTATGTTCTAATAAAGTAGTACAAGTTTCAAACAAAATGCCATGCTTACTAATGAGTTATCCAGGATGTATTCTATAAGTGAAAATGTTTGGTGGCAAATTCCATTTTCCATATGAACAACAAAGCGGGGAATTTGCTGAATATGGGAGGAACAAAAAATAAATGAAAAAATAAAGGTCAGGCTTGAAATGTGATTTTTAAACATGTGATTTTTTAGTATGATTTTTAGAACAATCAGCATGAATCTTGAAATTGCTTATCTAAGAAGGGACCCTTGGATATCTCTTAATATCTAAATTACTACTGGAGAAAGTCTTTTAGTAACTTTAGCCTCCTTCCACTGAAATTCTCATTGTAGGGATAGAACTGTACAGTTCTCCATGATCATAATGCTGCTCAATGGATCCTTAACAGCATACCATGTTATAAGGTCACCTTATATTAGGAGTGTTCAGTATCAAGTCTGCAATCATACAGAAAACAGAATCCAAGGCCCTGCTGTGTTGCATGAGGAACTATGCTAAACTACCATCTATACTTGCTTATAAGTCAGGCTCAAGTTCAAACTGCATAGACCCTGATCTGCTGTTGCATAATGTGCCAGCAGCTCTGCATCTGTGCAGGTTGTTAACAATAATCAATAGAACATAATACATGGACCCCAACTTGCACGTGCATTATTTGATGGCAGATCAGGGTATGTGTTGTTTGCAACTGGACTTGACTTGTAAGTGATGCTTTATAGTAAGGGGCCACTGTATTTCTGTCTACCTTCTGGCAAAAAGTGAAACATATTCCTATTATTCTCTCTCAGTCTGCTCATAAACAAATAGACAAGGCCATACCACAAATATAGACAATCATATATCCATACCTTGTCTTTGTGATATGCGACTAACCACTTCCTCTTCTCTCTCTTTCGTCCAGTCATCTATCACAGTCTGAAGCAACTCCAGGTGAGAAATAGCTTTATTGATGCATGGAGAAGTTACTTTTGTCAGCTCACAGCTCCGCCGCCGAAACAGCTGAGGGATTTTAGGCCAATTATCAGGAAGTGAATAAACCATGTCTGGAATATAAATCCTTACAAATATAAAGCATGAATTATCAGACTGTCAATGGCAGAAAACTGTTGAAAACCAAAATCTTGTCACAAAGCAGATGGATTTGTTTTATCAAACAATAACATGAAATGCTCATTCATTTTAAAATCAAATATTCTCATACTGTAAGTGGCTAAAATTCATCTACTAGGATGGACACGAATAGAAAATGTAGGATGAAAGTCACACATGGTTCCCTAAGTCATATTGGATAAAATCCACACATGACTCCACTTTAAATACAAAAGCATGATTCAATTGTAATAGCAGCTGTTCAAATGTTTATCAAACTTTAAACTAATCTGCACTAAATATGCATCCTATAGCCTGCAATTTATTCTTGACTAAGTAATCATCATATGTACATTTCATGTATTAATGTGTGTGTGTGTGTTTGGATTTTAACATAGCTTTAACAATTAGAGTCATATTTCTACGGTGTCTGCAGTTTGGCAGTTTATAGTGATGTCTAAGCACTGGACATCGTGCTGCAGACATGTAGCATCATGTCTCACCCACTCACATTATCCTGACACCAGGCTGACCAGTCCTAACACTAAAACCTTAATGCTGAGCGCAAAGCAAGGCAGCCGCTAGTACCATTGTTATAAGTCTCTGGTATGACTTGGTCGGAGGTCCAATCCATGACCTCCTGCATCTGAAGTGGATGCTCTAACCACATAGGGTACCTGAGCACTTGAATTAATATGAAATTTTCAAGAACACTCATGCATAATAACATAAAATTTTCAATACTTTTCATGCATACTAACATACAAAATTTTCAATACCACTCATGTATAATAACATAAAGTTTTCAATATTACTCATGTAAAATAACATAAAATTATCAATAATACTCATATATAATAAACAAAATTTTCAATACTACTCATATATAATAACCTACAATTTTCAGTACTACTCATGCATAATAACATTAATTTTGAATAGTAGTCATGTATAATTACATGAACAAATTTCAATATTATTCATGTATAATAACATAAAATTTTCAATGCTACTCATATATAATAATATAATACAATTTTCAATACTTTTCATGTATAATAACACAATGTCAAGCAAAGGTTAATAAGCATAATGACCATGGTATCTGGCTCCAATTCATGTCATCAAAGTAATGTAAACAAACTCAGCTAATCTACTTTGTCAGGACTCCATTTCATGACTTGATAAAACTTATTAAAACTTGGCTAATCTATTTTGTCAGATGATGATGAGAATCTTACATCACATCCACATAAAGCGCATTAAACTTTGTGACAAAATTCAATGTCTTGCCAAGTAAAACACAGACTGAAATAATTCCAATTTGTTTCACACATTTCACATCAACTATTAGCATTCTTGTAAGCCCTTATATTTATCTGGATGACCAAAAATTGAATGTAAATAAATCTGTCTCAAAAAAAGTCTGATAATCAACCTGTTACTGTTTTATGGTCATATAAATAGTATACCTGCAGTTTCTGCTGCCTCTGATTCTGCTAAAACAGCTTCATCAACATCTTGGACTGAATTAGGGCCCTTGCCATTGGTTTGGGAAAGTGCTTTGCCTGCTGCATCAATGAAAAAAAATTGTGCATTAAAAAAGTGATCATCCAAACACAACTTCTCCCGACCTGAAACTCACTTGGAATAATTTGGTATCCTCCCAAACTGAAATGTTATTTTCAGTTAAAATTATGTGTCCAGCTAAATTTGATCTTGACTTATTTTATGCTAATTGGAGGTTCTAATAGGAGATTGCTCACCTGCCTTACAGTTTCCTAAAGCCAAATGCAAAAGCAGTTGACCAAGAAATCTTGAATCAGTTGTACCAATATACTTTTGCATACATTTTTTCGCAATTATGTTATCTGAACAGGTGATGAAACAATTTTTGCAAGGATTTGCTTTTTGTGTATCTGCATTGATATTTGATGGTAAATAAGCATCATTTATTCAATACTAAAAGGTCTCTATCCCATAACGCTTCCTGTCAAAGATGGTTTAATTATTATTTTCATATAAAGTTGTTTACATATTTTTCTATTTTTAGTAATTATATTCATATCAGAAGACAGATCAGCATTGTTTGTAACAATTTGAAAGCTCTTTATGCCCAGATGCTTTCTGTCTTTTATGGTCAAATTCTATTGATTGTTTTTGATACAAAGTTCTTTACAGGTTTTTCTGATTTTAATAAAGGTGGCTGTATCTGAAAGCAAATCAACATAGTTTGCACACTGCAAAAAAGCACTTATTGTATGGATGCTTTCTGTCAAATTTAGTCAAATTCAGTATAGTGGCTTTGGCGAAGTCATCATATA
Organism: Megalonaias nervosa; assembly: GCA_016617855.1. Taxonomy (NCBI): domain Eukaryota; kingdom Metazoa; phylum Mollusca; class Bivalvia; order Unionida; family Unionidae; genus Megalonaias; species Megalonaias nervosa. The sequence goes on from JAECUM010000076.1 coordinate 88,684, forward strand.
AAGTTTGTTCTATTTTTAGTAACAGTAGATAGCTCTGATGATGGATCAACATTATGTAAAAATTTGAAAGGCCTTTGTGTCAGAATATTTTCTTTCTATCTTTGTGCAATTCAGCTGAGAAGTTTTTGAGAAGTAATTTAAAGCTTTTCCTGTTTTTAGTAATGGTGGCCATATTTGATGGCAAAGAGGCATCACTTATCTAAATTTTAAAGCACTGCATGTCTACATGCTTTTTGTCAAATATAGTCAAATTCTATTGAGTGGTTGGTGAGACAAAGTTGTTTGAAGGAATTTCTTATTTTTAGTAATGGTGGTCAGGTGACCCTATTTCAAGGTGGACTGGGAGACTGTTTATATCATTTTAAAACTGTGTCATGCCAGGATGCTTTTTGACAAATTTGGTGAAATTCTTTTGAGAGGTTTTTGAAATGAAGTCATTAAAAGTTTTTTTTTTATTTTAGTAAAAGTGGCCATATTTGGTGGTGCATCCTCATCAACATTTGCATCAGCTTAGAAAATCTTTACGCCAGGATGCTTCCTAATAAAACTGGTTCAATCTGGTCTGGTAATATCTGAGAAGAAGCTGAAAGTGGTAGTTGTTAATGGATGCAAGACGGATGAAACTTGATTGGACAAAGTGAGAAGCACAAAGGATGCATAACCATACCTGAAGCTATGGATAGGTGAGTTAAAAACTTATTAGTATACCATATACCAGTCTGTGTCCTTTTAATGATTCAGATGTTGCTTTTGATGGTAATTTTAGAGAATTTTTGGCAGAAGCCATAATAACTGGATGAAAAGCACTGATAATGGATGGAGGTTACATACCCTTCAGGGAAATCACCAAATGACTGAATGAAATGGAAACACGTATATTTCCAATTTGCTATTCTGACGCCATTGCACCTGACATTTAAAGCCATGACTTCATATTTTTAGTAAACACCATCAATTAAGACACCAGTAGTTAATATTGTTACTCAGTAAAACATCACGCTACTTATTAAAATATCACGTTTCTTGTACCACACAATGAAAAATATCTGGTAATAATGTAGTTGTTGTTGTTGTAGGGTTTAACGCCATTTTTCAGCACAAGATAGGTTATACATGGCAGCCAGTATAAATGGTGGAGGAAGAACCCCAGAAAACCCTGGAAAAAGCCACCGACCCACGAGAAGCTACTGGCAAGCTTTCTCCCATACATACATTGGCTGAACCAGAGACTCTTTATTAATGTAGGAAAAGAAAATATCCTCTATCAATTAGGATACAAGTAGTTAATATCTACAGATAGTTACATTAGCTGATATAATTACATGTGCATATATATTAGTACGTAACATGTACATCAAAGTGTCCCAAAAATAATATTGTGACATTGTTCATTAAAGGTATAGCTTTTTTCTCCAATAACCCAAATATAGTATAGAAAAAAACAAACAGTCTAAACCTGTCCAAAATGTTATTTCAACTGCAATGTGAATTTAGTTACAATATCATGCATACTATGTAATGCGGGATGTTCTTAAGAAGGAAGGAATTTCTCAGTAACCATTTCCTATTTATCCTGAACTTACACAGTACTGTAAATTTGTATATTTTCTTGTGTATCAATTTTAATTTTTTGCATAATGTCACATTTTTATTAGTACCTACATTTATGAACTGGGCATGGGGATCCATTGCTTCCACAGAAGGATCACTGTTCATTGGGTCTTTAAATATGTGGATTGTATCACCCGGGAAGTCCACAAAAATTGATACCCAGCAAAAAATAGCTAACTCACAGTAACTCACAGTATACAGAGTTACAGAGAGCAAAAATTCAGATTGATAATAGTTAATAATTTTTATTCAGACTGATTAATCATTGTAACTATGTAGATTTTGGTCAACTAACATAATCCTTATTTCTGCATCTGGAACCTGTCATTTTCTCATCTTTACTCTTATTTGCTGAAGACTGTGGGTCGAAACCTCTTATGTAAAAAAATAAAAAAGAACTATCAAGTTCTCTGATAAAAAGTTTTCATATATCTACCTGAAGATGTTGCTAGTTGTAAAAGAGAAGTGTTGGACTCTGGAATGGCTTGCTCTTTCCTATCTTCATAGGTGGCAAATTTATTCCTGTTTTGACTTGATACCACTCCTTGGATATCTGGATCAACATCCTCCAATCTAACTACTTTAGATACTGACATTGCTCAGGCTGTCATCTGCAATGCATAAGGCACAAAATTGTTTGTCAATCATAACATATTTACAAGCATACCAGCTTTTCAAATTTATTAAAGAAACTGAATTAATTTTACAATAATACAGTTTGGCATGTTATGTAATGTTTAACAGTTTTTCAGTATATAATAGGCTATACATGGTGACCAGTATATCTGGTGGAGTTAGAACCTGGGAAGAAACACCAATCCAGTGTAAAAAAGTTGAGTCTTGGATGAGGTACAGTCTGGCATATTAATTAATACATGGGAAAGAGGAGAAGAAAAGCGTCATTCTGTGTTTAGTTACTCTACTGACTACTGGAACCTTGTTGAACGATGCACCATCAACAATTACTTATTGCTATCAGTCTGTGTGCAAACACTTGATCTATCTGTAGGTAGAACTTTAATACCATAGTTATTAAACTTTCTTGACAATCCTCTACTCAGGCTTGCTAGTATTTGTCAATATCTCTGGCACTGGGTGTACTTTTGTCTCTCAAATAGTTTGTTTCTCCTCCTTTTTATTGGAGATTTTACAACAAATAGATTTAAAAAAATCAGGTCACTGATGCCCAGGGCCCCTTTAAATCTAGACTGGACCTCTCCCATATTCTGAGTAAGTTGCCCATCGGGGCTGTCAAGAGTAAGTTGCCCATCAGGGCTGTCAAAAGTTGCCCATCAGGACTGTCAAGAGTAAGTTGCCCACCAGGGCTGTCAAATTGTCTAATTTGCCTGAGAGAAACCTTGAGCCTGCCAACAAATGCCACATTTTCATTTTTCAAAGATACTGAAAAATATTGTATATTAAAACTCAGACCTCTGCTCTTGGTCTCTCCATCTCTGTCTGCTTAAATGACTTGAAACCTAAAACTTCATATGCAGTACTATTTCTGTTCTCTGCATTTCTTTGGTTACCTATAATTAGCACTCACTTTGCATGTAACAGGTGTTTTCTTCATGAGTCTAAGGCTAGATTCCATGAGGACTGCTTTTTTGATCAAAATTAATGGCATCACATGGACTTGGTTTATGTGGAATTATTTGTGAAAAACACATCCAGTAGGCTGGCACAAGACTCAGCTGTATTTTGCAGGCTCCAGAGCTACTTGATCAAGAATGCATCCATTACTTGTGGTTGACATTGTGATCCATGTGTTCAATATGACTTTATGCATTCATTTTGCCAGCCAATATCAGTTAGCTCCAATGTTGGTTAGTCTGCAAGAGTGACTAATCTGTAGCCATGAGAAGTACTCATGGTCATGTTTTTTGTTTGTCAATAAAATGAGCAAATGTATAAATCCTTGCAATCCTGTTAATGTATCCTGACTTTGGTCCACACCAATTCACAGTCTTCTCTAACTTTCAAACTGTTAATAACCATACAACCTCATTATGGTAGTCTCAGTTTTACCATTTTCCTACAAAGCTATTGCATCTAGGATTAAATGTGAGGAAAACTGGTTACTGGTTTTGAGCCGTAGTATTCTCACACCATTCCATTTGTTTGTAAACCCCACCCCACTTATTTAAAAGCAGAGGGCATCAAGGATATAAAAAAATGCACAAAGCTTAGTCATTTCAGTCTTTCATTTATAAGTTCTAACCTGATTGCTGCCTGGGTGTCCCAAACACAGTCAACTTGTTGGCATTTTGAATCAAAAGGCAGTTTCTTTAGCAACAAGGTTGTCATATTTCAATTGACTCGTCACCATACAGTTACAATACAGAATTTCAGCAGCAACCGTTAGCAGCATTTGAACCTGTCTCTATGGATTTAGTATGTACAATCGTGATGAAGAGTGCACCAAAGTCATGTGAACTTGATCCGATTCCAACGTCACTGCTGCTAGAGTGCTTGGATCCAATATTGCCTTCACTAACTGATGTTATTAATACCTCTCTGTCATCTGGGGAATTCCCATCATTTTACAAAACTGCCATTGTAAAGCCTCTGCTGAAGAAACCAACACTCGACCATAATGATTTAAAGAACTACCGCCCAGTTTCTAATCTCCCAGTCATGTCAAAAATCTTAGAAAAGTTGTTCTATCCCAACTTGTATCTCATCTGAATTCAAACAGTCTTTTTAGCAATGTACAGTCTGCATATGGCCCTTGCCACAGTACTGAAACTACTCTTCTGAAAGTAGTCAATGACCTTCTCTCTGCTTTGGATAGCGGAAAGATTACAGTCCTCACTCTCCTTGACTTGTCTGCAGCATTTGACACTATAGACCATGATATATTACTTCACCATCTCCAGCATGTATTTGGCATTCATGATACGGCCTTACTATGGTTCAAGTCCTACTTGGTCAACAGGACACAAATTGTGTCAGCAAATGGAAAACACTCCAGCCCAGTTGATCTATGCTGTGGTGTTCCACAGGGGTCTGTTCTTGGACCTGTTCTCTTCATTCTATACACTCAACCACTCTCAAGTATCATAGATCATCATCCAGTGTCTCACCAATTGTATGCTGATGACACCCAAATATACAAATCTAGCCATCCAACTGAAGTTGAAGCTACCATCCAAGGCGTAGAGAGGTGCATTTCCGATGTGAAATCATGAATGACATGTAACAAGCTGCAGATGAATGATGATAAAACTGAAGCCATCCAGATTACAACACAAAAACTTTCTCATTCACATCCTTTACCTCAGACAATAAATATCAGCAACACCAACATTAAATTCACACAGTCAGTACGAAACCTCGGTGTTACTCTTGACAGTACCCTCTCATTGCACCAGGGGCCCCGAGTGGCCGAGTGGTCTAAAGCACTATCCGTTACGGATCACTGCCATCTCACCTCTGTCTGCGTGGGTTCGAGTCTCGGATTCGGCCAATGTGGGTATGTGAGAAAGTTTGCCAGTAGCTTCTTGTGGGTTGGTGGTTCTTTCCGGGGTTTTCCCGGGTTCTTCCTCCACAATTAATACTGGCCGCCATGTATAGCCTATCGTGTGCTGAAAAATGGCGTTAAACCCTACAACAACAACAACTCATTGCACCAACATGTCATGAACATATGCAAGGCTGCATATCTTGAGCTGAGACGCATCAGCTCCATTCGCAAGTATCTTTCAGTTGATGCCACTAAAACACTTGTGTGTTTCTTAGTACTTTCAAGACTGGACTATTGTAACTCAATTCTGTATGGTTCGTCTCAATATCTACTCCAGAAACTTCAAAAAGTTCAAAACACAGCTTCTCGGATCATCCTTAGAGTACCACAATCAGAGCATGCCTCTCCCCTGCTCTGTACCCTACACTGGCTATCCATACGATCCAGAATTAACCACAAAATTTGTTTTCTGTGCCACGTTTCACTGACAGGCTCCAGTCCAACATACCTATCTGACCTCACCCATGTGTACACACCTGCAAGATACTTACGGTCCTCTTCTGACACTCGTATTCTCATTATTCCCACTATGAAAATGAAATCATATGGACAACGTTCTTTTGCACACCAGGGCCCAGCAATGTGGAATGAATTGCCCACTGCACTTGGACACAAAGACACAGTGATCTCATTCAAGAGCGCTCTCAAAACTCACCTATTTCAACTGCAAGAACAGACTTAAAGACCTAATAATGTATCCTTACCTTAAATATTTACAGCACGTTTTCTGTTTCTAATTTCGTGGTGTTTGTTTTTATTTTTGTAATCATACCATTATATATGTTTTTTAAGTGTTGTCAAATGTTGTAAAGCGCTTAAAGCTTCTAAAGATTAGGCGCTATACAAAGTCCTCATTATTATTATTATTATTATTTGCTTGGGCCAGTTTCTTTTTTCAAGCAAAATGCTGTTCATTGAAAATCTCAATAATTCCATATATTTTGGATTTACATCTCTTTGAACACACACATATACAAGAATTCCTCCTATTTATTTGTTCAATTTGTTACAAATATTAAAAATATACATTGCAAATATTGGATGCAAACACAGTTTTTACTGAAATAGACTATTCCATACACGAGATATGGAGATATGGAGCTTCTGTTTGCATTGAAACACCAATAATTTGACAATGATGGGGACCCTTTGGCGACAATCAAGTTAGAAATCATAAATCAATGAATGAAATGACTAAGTTTTGTGCATTTTTTATATCCCTGATGCTTTTTCGTTTTTGAATTCAGAAGTGGGTACAAACAAACATGAGAGCATGTGAATAACATAAGTAAATGAGGATAACATAGCGAAGGACAGTGATGATTGAGCTGGAAGATTATGGGACTTTCCTGGGGTGAGGCAGAAGCCATTGCTCAAGACGGACCTAGATGGTGGAAGATAGTTGCAGCCTTATGTCCCAGATGGGATGAAGAGGACTATAGTACAAGTCACATGTGTCATGTATGCACATTTACTCATTTTAAATTAAATATAAATAGTTCTTTTAAACTTTAACACTAATATTCTTTAACCAAAGCCTATTCAGTCCTGAACATTGAATGCTGTGCACCTTAATTGTCACCAAGAAACTTCCAGACAAAAATTATCTATCACTATGGACTTTTACAATGGTGGCCATGTGCAAAACTTGGGTCAAAATAAGAGCACGTCTAGTGGAATCGTCACAATCGAGTGTAGTATGAATTTGTTTATCACTGTGCGTAGCTTTCATTGTGACATCACAGCGCACGACATTCAATCCGGATTGTATTGGATCACACCTTTAGATTCATTTTGTCAAAAAACGTCTACGTACTTTTAACTACAGTACATTTTATTTATCACGATAGTGTAAGACTTCTTTTGGGTTATTGTATCATCTTTGGCATATTTTCAAATAAGGTAAAGAAATACTTAACCTAAAACGTATAAAATTTCTTTTGGAACTCTTCGATGAAGAAACTTTAATTTACGGCGACTGTTTTAACAATTAAAGACGATATCATTTATTTCGATCCTCCATTTTGACGCCATACTTGTTTCCATGAGCGTAAATGTACGGAAATTGCCGATTGGACTAAAAGTCGTCCCCACGTGACAATGCATTTCAAAATGGCGCTGGGTCACAAAGCTATTGCATATTGTAATCGATAAAGAAACGACAGCAGTACACAAAACATGTTGAAATTAAGGTTTGAAAAGTATACAAAAGAAAAGTTCTCGAAACAATCGACGATAAAACAGGACGAATAGATCCCTGACAAATGCCGCCAAAATTGTAAGTTGAAGTTGATTAGAGTGTACCTGCAATCGGCAGACTGCTGTGAAGTCGGATCAATTTTGTTTTTTGTTTGGAAACTAGTAATCCAGTCGCAAAGTAGACTCTATGATGCTTTCTAGCGAGTCAGTTATTTCGTATTTTTACGTAGTTTCTTGCAATATAGCTTTGTAGATCAGAAATATGAAATTGTTTCATGAACTTGTCGAGTTGACTTGAAGCCGTGTCTGTTAACAGTGTACACCAACCCCCACCACTACCTCTCCACCCTGAACAAAGTAAAGTCAAAGTTTTTAGTGTCATCACATATAAAATAATGAAAATCTTGCTTATTATTCCAGCCTGTGTGATTAGCGACTAGTACTACACATTCTTTAAATCCCAACTATACAAACAATACAATAGTTTTTGCACATCATCCTATTTGTTAGTCCTGATATTTTTGTTCTGGAGGGTGATGGGTCTTACAGCCTAACCAAGGGCGCTGTGTAGCGTGTTTGATGTCGACTAACAATGTAATGAAAGTCATATTTTCAGAAATATAACACAACTGGCAACCAATAATGATGCTTTTCTACAAAGTAAAGTTAATATGTATCTCTCAGACTTTACTTACCCTGATGTCTTTTCTCTAATAAATTCAGAGTCTCACAAAAGAAATGAACCTGTTTTCAAGTTTCGTTGGCCTACATTTCAGTTGGCTGGAAAGCGATGAAAACCGGGAATGCCGAAATCGGGTTAAGTTGAAATATTATTCTTTAACAAAATGAATAAATATATATTATGCCTATTGGAACTGTAAGTAACATTTCGTTTCGTTCAGGAAAGATATCCCCCACATGAACCTACTTGAGCATATTTCGGTGTACCTCGACTACCGTCGCATTGCAACAAATTCAAATGTATGTCAGTGGAACATGAAAATGCGTCCATTTTCTAGTGTCATATTTTGATTCCACCAGAATAAAGACAGCACAGTAAGTATATTAGTTACACATAAATTAGTGGAAGAGTGTCGATATAGGCTGCCAAGTGTGTGAGATATTCCTGAAACTTTGACTACTCATTGCTATGTCAACCAACATCGGAACAGGCTATGCAAGGCCGTTATTGGGTAGTAAGACATAGCACTTAAACAAAAACAACATGTGCTGTGTTTTATTATAGGACTACCCATTTGTTTGTACCCCCATACAAATTTTGAAAACAAAAGGCATTAGGGATATAAAAATGTACAAAACTTAGTCATTTCATTCATCAAATTATAATTTTTAACCTGTTTATCCGCAAGGCTTCAAAACACTGTCAGCTTTGTGTTTTGAATCAAACTGAATCTTCTTTAGTAACATGGTCACCGTGGTTGCATGGGCAAGTCAATGTTTCCAAGCAACAGATGTGATGCAGTTCACTGTCTTTGATAATCTCAATAATTCCATGAATTTCAGAATTACATCTCTTTGATCTGTGAATACAAGCGTTACAGCTTTTTATTTGTTCAATTTGTTGTGGAAATGTTAAAACTAAACATTGCAAATATTGGACATGGAAGACAGGTTTTATTTGAATGAATTGTTCTAGAAACCTGAAATGAATAGTGTGCAGTCTGTCTGCTTGTTTACTTCGAGAGTTTCCATTTTGTTTGAAACACTAATAAGTTGAAAGTGTTTGGGACCCCCTGGTGACAATCAGGTTAGAAATTATTAATTGGTGAATGTAAGGAGTAGGTTTTGTTCATTTATTATATCCTTGCTGTTTTTCATTTTTAAAACTGGTAGGGTGGGATATAAAAGGTGTTCAGATACTATACCAAGATTATTGTGCTATTTTGGAAGATAATTCATGTAAACCTTGAAACTATCTATCATTACTGAATAATAATAAGGGATTAAGTATCCACTACAGATGGTGGATCACAGCCAGCAGACATCTGTTTATTCTAGCGGAAGTCCATCATGGATTTTCTTGCAGCTGTTGTGTTACCCTTGACTTTTAATTGCATTGGTAGACTTTACATGGAGATTAAATTTACTCATGATATCATGTTAAATATTGTAGTGGTCTGCATTCATGAACCAGGTAGTTTCCAATGTGGGTTTGACAATTTGTAGTAAGCTGAACCAGCCAATGTATCTCCTAATCCAAACATTTTAGAGTTGAGACTTTCCAAGTTCCAAGAAATTGACTGATATCTAATGGTATGTACACTATCATGTGTTGAATCAGTTTTCCGAAAGAAGCATTTGAATATGTTTTATTGTATTGCGGTAATTTAACAACCAGTCTGCTCTAATTGTCTCACACTGCCTTATATACAGTGAGAAATTACAGGAATTTGTGAGGTCATCAAATGAATAGACATCAGTAATCGATTTATGTTTGGTTTTTCCAAATCCAAAACTTAGTTTACCACTGACAGTGACTAACAGTGTGATGAAGAAGGGCAGCATGTGGAAAAGGAACAAGCATATAATAAAAATCAAGGTATAACAACTTTTCATGAACATGGGCAACATATGACACTGCACATAATGTGATGTTTTGTAGGTCTTGCTTACATGTGCAAGGAGATTACTAGGTTAGTGTTCTTTTTTTAAAATATAGTAGATAAATCATCATACAAAATAAAAATGATAAGTGTACATTTCACTTAGTACATGTGTCTGAAATTAGATCAGAGAACATGCTTAAATATAGTTACAACATCAGTTACTATAGTGTGAGGAATTGCTATAGGACCCACTGGTCCTGGTACCTATTTTCAGCCCCTGAATCTAAGTAAAATATATATTTATAGATTCTACTTACTTTTCTCATGTACTTTTTTTAACAAATGAAGTAAGTTTCAGCTGCAACATTTTACCGAATTGGAAGAAAATGTGCTCATCTTTTCATAGATGGTGCTGTGCTATCACCTTTTGATTGCCTGTCTCAGTCAGAGTTGCAACAAAGGTAGAAGAAGAATCATGGAAGTTACAAAAACTTTGAAATATGTTTGTTTTATTATTTAAGATAGTAAAATTTTCATATAACTTTCCTTGGTTTTACTATTGCATAATTATTGGAAAAGATTGCATTGAAGAGTTTGCAAGTCACACTGGATGATCTTTGAGTTTCCATATTACTTTAGTTAGAAGCAGTAATAGATGCAATACTTTGCATGGAAAAAAATGATTCATATTAGTTTCCTTTGTTACCTGATTTTACATAGTACTTTTTTAAAAGTAAGTTTCAGGAGGGAAATACAGTACATCCATAAAAGATTTTGGATTGCCCACTCAACATGGTGTATGTGGGCACGGACAGCAAGGGATTAAGTGTCCGCTATGGTTGGTGGATCTTGGCCAGTGGACATCCATTTAATCTAGGAGAAGTCCATCATGGATTTTCTTGCAACTGTACCCCTGACCTTTAATTGCATTGGTCCCACGAGTTGACACACTAAACAAATTCGAGAAAACCCCAGCGCAGTAAACCCAACTATACCAGGCGCCAATTTCATACCTTTGCCTGTAGAAACTATGAAGTATTATTATTATCTGTGGTATTTATTGGTGGCGTGGCTTAGCTAGGGATGTGTACAGTCGAACATGCATAATGCCGACAAAATATGAGGTTTTAAATTTTTTTTCCCTACACCATGTCCAATGACAGGTTGTACATCAGAAAAATTGCCCAGCCATAACATACATCCCATTTGATTGACTACATATATCTTGGTGTGTTAGCATATATACATGCAGAAATTTACATACTGTTCTGCATCAAGTGGCAGTTTCAGAGTTCTTTCTCTGTAAATGATATTTCATAAAAGTGTTTGTTGTATTAGCTATTGATTTGTCATTTTCTGTTTCATTTCCGTACTGTTTCCAGTGCCCTCATTGAACAAATTATTGAAAAAAGTATGCAGATTCAAATACAAATAAGCTCCATCTTTTTTTCATTTATCCTTTATCCTTTATGTAAGATTTGAAACAAGTTTATATCAGGTAAGTTAAACTCTAAGCTTCATTTAAATTCATCAGATTGAATAAATATCAGAGACACAATCAAATGGCAATACTAATTTCTGAAAGTGAAGATAAAACTTTAAGACCAGTAATTATGATAAGTAGCGATTACAGGTGAATGCTTTACTATGTATGTCATAATTCTTTTTATTCATTAAGAATATTGTGGCATTGTATATTGATACTGTATAATACAAACAACAATATGTGAGCTAAACTGGAACACGTTCCCCTTTATCTGTAAATTTGGCAAGTAAGATTGATTATTTGAGAGAATTTGACATGTTGAACTGCATGGAATTTGTTATATGCATCTTCACTTTGGAATTTGTCTAATGACAAGATTGAGATATAAAATTTTGATACTGTTTTTTGAATTGGAAATAGCTAAGTAACTTGCTTATTATGTATTCAAGAAAAAATTTAGGCAATTAATTGCATTATTTACTTGATATTATTGTGCTTTTCTTATTTTCTCATTATTCTATCTTGGATCTATAGTCCATCTTGGTTAAAATATTTATTGACAACCTAAACACATCAAAATTTAAAAAGAAAGTCGAATTAGCCAGCATTATTATAATAATCAAAATGAAAATGTAATATTTGTGATGACCCTTGAATTGACCCTTAAAGTGCATGTCATGACATAAGTTCTACTGCCGTTCTAGAGGTCTTGTATTTCTTGTTACAACTTAAATCATTTTCATATAAGCATCTGTTTACACATATTGGTACTTGTCATGAATGCTTGTGAAACCAAATTCATTTGGTACATTGGGCCCTGGAACTAGCATTCTTAACCTTGTATTCATCAGAGAAGTTTTACAAATGCATGTTGGTAACAGGCATTACCTTGAAAACTCAAAATGGTGATACGCCATGTGGTTCATCTCCAGATAGTTTCTTCTGGTGATGATGACAGATTTTGAAAGCTTTGAAATATGTGAGATCATTAGTACTAGGAAAATTGTTACTGGAAATGCAACTGAGAGATTTTGAACCTGAAAATGTTTTTGAATACATGTCCAAAGTCAGTGCTGGATGTACTGAAACAGCATGTTGTTCAGTGGTATTTCAATATTAAATATTCAGTATCAAGTGTATTGACCATACAGGACCATTTTTTTTTTATGGGGATATCTTGTATCTGATCAGACAAACCTTGATGTACTGCAGATAATAAATGGTGCAGACTTGATTAACAACAGCCACATGAGAAAATGGAAACCTGTCATACCTGATGAATTGAATTTTTATTTTTTGCATTGGTTATGGTCATGTGTTTGGTGCATAAATCTGATTTAATTTTTTACTTGGCAGCTGAATGTGTGATACCAATGCAATATGGATTAAGTTTTATTGCCCCAGTTGGAAAGTCACAACCAGATAATTACTTAATAGTGGATGTCCACTTCATTGTATGGAATTTGCTCATCAGCTGAGCGCAGAATGTGCGGAATGCTTTTTTCAGTTCACAGTGCCGTTTAATATTCACAGACTTGCCCACTGAATGCATTGACATGAGATGGAAGATAAATTTCCAAGCAAAGAATCCTGTGAGAATATTTAGGTGTTACGTGGGATACATAAAGCTGACTGATACACTAATTTTAATGATTGATTGATTGATCTTATTAAATTGAATGGTAATACCTACTATATTGCAAACTTGGTTGCACAATGAGTATCTGCAGTGGATACATTTACTGTACAATAAAAAGTCTCTTGTTTTCATATTTAGGTTTGGTTTTAACTTTATATTAGGGAAATATCTTCGTAATCCCACTGTAAAAAAAACTTGTACTCTTTTGCACAAAAGCTGAACACATATCTGTCAGTAATGTCCTGTTTATATACATCACCCTATATTGCTAGGCCATGTGTTTGCCATAGCTTCAAACTGCCTGTAAAAGAGGTTTTGGTTTTAAAGCTTTGTAAATCCAAATTATTTCCTTTTTACTAGGAACCCGTTGTATTAATTCTTCTGTTGTCATGGATATTGTGAATGTGTTCATTTTGATTATTGCAGCAGTGCTGGCTCATTCAGCTTTCTATTAAACTTTTAAAGCTTTTAGATAATGTTAATCATGACTAAGATTTTGTATATGTAACCAAACTTGAAATACAAGCAAATAACAAAAGCACATTAATAGCAGGTGCATTGATTGTAATTGTTTGGTATAAATGCTATGGCATTCATTTGTAATCTCTTTTTGACTTTAATTACTTAACACTGGTGATAGACCAGGAGAGCTTATGGTATGGTTTGTTGTCCATCGTCTGATGTCCATTCTTCTGTTAGCACTGGTTTGTTATCACTGCTCCTCCTTTTAAGATTGCCATGAAACTTTTACAAACACATTAATTTTGTGGTCTAGTTGGTCCTAGGTGAAAATTGTGTTGTTTACACCTCCAGTATGGCTGTCACCTTGTCCGTCTTGAAAATCTTGTTATTGCTTATCTTACTGGTTGGATGATTGTATCGATTGAGGTTTTCGCTGTTACTTCTTATGATGTCTAGTTGGTTGTAAATGAAAATGGTGCTGACCTGATGTCCAATATGGCCACCATGGTAGCCATTTTGAAACTTTTGTTATAGTGACTCCTCCAGAATGGATGGTTATGTCAGCAGGAGGTTTTCACTAAATGACTTCTTATGATGTATGCTTGGTTGTAAGTGAAAGTGATGCTGATATGAAGTCTAATATAATGGCCACACTAATCTTTCTGAACAGAACATCATATTGAAATGGGGTTTTCACCAAAAGATTTTTTATTATATCTACTTGGTCTAAAACGAATATGGTGCTGATCTGGGGTCAAATATGGCTGCCACAGTGGCCAGCTCAAAAATCTTGTTATCACCGTTTTCCTGCATTAATGGTTATATATATATGTTATAAATTATGGTACTGAAATTTGGAATCCAGCCAGTTCTGACATGATTATAGAGGATGAAGGAACCGTCAATTCCCCCTCATCTTCTGATTTTTCAAGTTTCTCTCTTGCTGAGCCTCAAGGGTCCACTCCAAGTCTAGTTTTTTCAATTTGGAAGTACAACCCCCAGGTTCTGTGAACTTACTGGATACAGGTGATGCCCCTCTAGTAGGAGGGAATGAATGTTCAAGGAGTAGATTGCCTTCCCCAGAAAGGGAGAAGTTGAAGGCTTGACATGTTTAGAACAGCATGTCACTCCATTCGTGGTGGAGGATATGCACCAGTTTTCTCACATACTGGGTAGCATGTTGCATCCACCTGAAGGAGAAGCAACACCAGACTTTGCTGCGTATTGTACACCCAGACATATCTTTGCTGCCTGACTGCTGATGGTGACCAGTCACCGGTCAGTGTCTGGTGAGCAGGCACTGGTTACTTGACACCGGTTGGTTAGTCCCATTGAGTGGTCAAAGATCAGCTTGTACTGGTCACTGATCTTTTATCAGTCATTGCTTATAGGCCTCATTGTTGAAAGTTATGGCTTGGACAGAGTTCTCTCCTTTCCCCACTCACAGCCTGCATAGGCTGCCCATCAGATTGGATTGGTATTTCACTTGCCTTACTATCCAGTTAATTCTTTCGAAATGTGCGGCTGTGCACCTCAGCGTAATTGGTCCTTTATGCCTCTCTGGGTTACTGGACCCAGAGTAGAGGTGATGCTGTGGCTCATGTACTATCATCATCTCTGCAGGTGGCATCCACCAGGAACTCAGGATTATAGCATCATCCAGGAAAAACAGCGTAGCATGTCCTGCCTGCAACCTCAATTAAAAATCCTTCTTGATTGTTGACTCTCAAGTAGGAAGTTCTCTAACCTTCCTTTGTAAGGACCCCAGTTAAAAACTTCATCAGTGCAAGTCTTAATGAACATCTGACCTTAACAGTAGCAGGGGTGAGAATGAATTTCTTATGTGGTTCCACCATCCAAGAAGAAGAAACTGCAGCAGGTGCATTTGGAACTGTCCTAAGTGAACCAGATTTCCAGTGGTATTCAAGGTTCCCAGTATGGGTAGGTAACGGTAAGATGACGACAGTGTCACAATGCTCCTAACCCCCTACTCTTATCTGTTTATCAACACGTCAGATTCAAGTTGGGGCATTCATTAGAACCACAGGGTTTGAATCTCCTTGGTCACAGGACTCCAGATGAATTATCCCTCAACATCAACAATCAAGAAAAGAAGGTTGTATTTCTAGCATTGCAAGATAGGGGTGGGTATTGAGTTAAAAATCATATTGCATATATTACAGTATTAAACAAAATATTGTAACATTATTGCAATATATTGTTTTAAGAAAGATTTACAATTAATTAATTAATTACATAATTGAAATACAGTGAGAAAAAGAACAAAATGCAGTACAATCTAACATAGAAATAAAATGAGTTACCGGAACAATTGAAGTCTTTTGTCTGAACAGTTAACAGTCTGTGGTTTACTTTTTGATAAACACAAATGCATAAAACTGCAGATTGGTCTTTTCATTGTCACTTTACCCAATGTAGTTCAAATTGAATTGCCTTGAAAATCACATGATGGAACTTACTTTATATGTTTTTTTAAGAAAATAAGAGCATCAACATGATTTGGTTGTAGGACTGGACATTGTGCATTTACTATATCTCCTGCATTGGAAAACACCCTCTCAGAAAGGGACACTTGTTGCTGGGATACACAGTAAGGACTTTGCAAGCTTAGCTAATTTAGAAAATCTCATCTTGTGATTTTTCCACCATTGAAGTGGGTATGGATTCAAGGGAATTGATGGAAATGCTCTATAGTTCTTAAGCTCTTTTTCTGTTTGTTCCATTTGTGTTTCTGAAGACTCAACACCAGTTATGTAGACATCACCAAGACGTTCTTGCATGCCAGAACAACAGGTACCTTTATCTATCACATGACTCTGACCAATGTGTGACTTGAGCTTCCTGCAAACTGGTTGATTATTCTTAGCAGCCAAGTCGGCAGACACACATAACTGCTCAGGTAGCTGTAGCAAAGGTGGCAGTTATGACTGCCAACTATCGCCCTCAGATGAGTGATCAGTGTCAGGTTCAGTCTTCACTCAAACAATGATTTCTGATTCATTCTGCAAAATTTTGGTAGACATTTCATACCTTCATACATCACTGAGGAAAGGTAAGGCTTTAAAATAATGGATCCAAGGCAGCAGCAATGGTGAGCTTCTTCCTGATGAGTGTACCTAGTGGCCGATTGGTCTAAAGCGCTGATCGTTACGGATCACTGCCATCTCACCTCTGTCTGCGTGAGTTCGAGTCCAGGCTCGGCTAATGTGGGTACGTGAGAAAGCCTGCCAGTAGCTTCTCGTGGGTCGGTGGTTCTTCCCGGGGTTTTCCAGGGTTCTTCCTCCACCATTAATACTGGCCGCCATGTATAAGCCTATCTTGTGCTGAAAAATGGCGTTAAACCCTATAACAAAAACAACATGAGTGTATCTATCCTGAAGATCATCAACCACATCCCTTTTCATCTGACCTATTACTAGACAGTCATCATCGCTGTGTTGGAAAATGCTGTCAATAAGTTTGCAATGAAGAGGGATGATAATAGAAATGGATGGGACTAATGCAGCACAATCGGTGGTTGTCACCACCTTAAGATTTTTTGAAAAGACATTACCTCATCTGTCAGGCAGATGTCATTATCTGACAGTGTGCTCAAATCTTTCTTTTATTTTAGCAAGATCTTTCGATCTCAAAACAGGAATTGCTGCATATTGCACTTCAAGAAACCTTGAACTCATGTCATAAGTACTATTCCATCTTGTGGGCACATCAGCTGAGCTTATGATCTGGTAGGTGGAGCAATTCAGCCTGGCCTGTCAGTTTAGCTACTGCAGTTGCACTTCATTGGAAGAACCTAACAATCTGATGAATCCAGCAGAGGAGAATTTTGTCTCATCTTGATACACTTTTTGCGGCCAAATTAATTATATTGGCATAACACTTGATGTGAGAATTTCATCTTAAAATAGTCCCTGCCTTGTCCATGTTAGATGCATTATCTGATAACAATAGGTGGTATGGGGATAAACTATTTTGCATTCTTTGAATCATGGCAGCTGTATTCTACCTGTGTGCCCTTCATACATGGGTCGAATTTGAAGACCATAGTTTATCAGTTTCCAATCCTTACCAGTGTGCGTTGGTGTTATTGTCATCTGACTGTCTGTTGTCAATGCAACCTTCTCAGCAATTCGTAGGTCTTCTGTTACCAGTGCCTTGACTTGAACATATTTTTGGGGTCCCATCACCTCTGCAAGCTGCTTTCAACCTGGAACATTATGGGGGGGGGGGCAAGTTATGTAAAAGGTCTCTAAACTTCGGTGAATCCACTATTAAGTATGGATGGAAGAACTTTATGATAAATTTGCACACCTTGTCAGTTATCAGTAAAGCACAAGAAGAACAGGAGAGGTATTTTGTGCCAATGAGCCCTGCTAAGTTTCTCTGGGTTGGCTGTGATACTTTAGCTTTAGGAAGATCAGATTTATCTTCACATGTTGAACTCCTGTTAGCAGACATTGATGATCTGTTGTCTGTCATCTTGTAATTATCACTTTTCCCAGGATGGTGCTTATTCGTATAGTAGGTTAGATTTGTGGCTACACTGGAAAACTTAACACAAGCCTCACATTGTCTGCACACAGCAATTGCCTCATCAATTTTCCTGTCCATTATACTCTTTGTAAACACAAAATAAGTCTGTTTGGTGGAACATGCTTTCAGATTTTTCACTAGGTCGTACTCAGCCATGCTTGGAATACTTTAGGACATGGTCAGTGTCAGCAAGGTACTTATTTGTTGACAAAGAGAAGTTAAAGCTTCAAAGGGATGAAGATTCACATAAATGTAACTTTCAGTTACCCATGCTGTAACTTCCCATTGTCTGCACACAGCAATTGCCTCATCAATTTTCCTATCCATTATACTCTTTGTAAACACAAAATAAGTCTGTTTGGTGGAACATGCTTTCAGATTTTTCACTAGGTCGTACTCAGCCATGCTTGGAATACTTTAGGACATGGTCAGTGTCAGCAAGGTACTTATTTGTTGACAAAGAGAAGTTGAAGCTTCAAAGGGATGAAGATTCACATAAATGTAACTTTCAGTTACCCATGCTGTAACTTCCCAGGAAACAAATAGAAATGTTATTGAACCAGATTATAGGAGGTAAAGGTATGGAATAAAATAGGTCATTGTCAATCAGAAACTATTTTAAGTGGTGAAATATAGCTAAAAATAATAGAGTTATTTGTAACTTTTTATCAAAATTTGTCTCAACATCATACTGTATTGATATAAAAAAAAGTTCTATTGTGATTATTGTTTTGTCAGCTTAATACCACAATATACCGGTTTCGATATTATCTTGCACCCCTATTGCATGGGTATATTGACAGAATAAGGGGTGAATGTGTCATGGTCTCTCTGACAACATGTCTGTCATAGGATATCTCTGGCATCAAGAAGGCACAAATGCTTCTTTTTTGTGGAGGTTTGGAATGTCCTCCACTGGGCAGCCCGGGGTGGGGGGGGACATTTCACTCCAAGTTTGCCACATCCTGGGAAAGAATGTATTAGCTGACAGTCTGTCCAGGTCAGGCAAAATTGTACTTGTGGTATGGACAATACACTGCTTTGTATGAGAGTACCTCTTTAGACTTGGGGGAAAGCCTCTGGTGAATTTGTTTCTCACCAGGCTGAACAAAAGGTTTTCCTTTTATGTCTCTCCAGTCCTGGACTAGAGGACATGGGCAATAGACACATTCAGCTTACAGTGGGATTTGCATACACCTTCCCAATGCACAGAGTGCAGCGCAGTTCTACCAGATCAGAACATCAATTGCCCATATCATCTTTATAGCCTCATTTCGCCCCAACAGTTGTGGTTTAAGGATATTTTGGACCTGCTCATAGATTTGACCCAGGTCATTATCTCAGAGGATGGTTCTTCTGTCAATGTGTCACAGCATGGAAGCTCCCTCTTAACATACAGCCCACACATTCTCCACCTTTGCACTTGTCTCATTTCAAGCGATCTATCAAATAGAACAAGTTACCAGTTGCATCATTCAGGTCAGAAGAGATTCTACATCCAAAGTCTAGCTGCAAGGTGGAGAATCTTTTGTGATTGGTGCAGTAGGAACACGTTGATCCTAGCTGTCCCACTGTGAATTCTGGGACTGACTTTGTTACTGTTTGAGAGGATAGGATGTTCAGTATTTCCAACACAAAAATTCTCTTAGGGCACAGTAGTTGGCTTGGATTCACACCTTGCCAATCTTATTAAGTATTTACAGTGGCAGATACCTGTCTACCACTCTCTTATGCAAATGTGGAATCTGTTGTGTTTTGTGGACTTGGACTGAACCCCCTTGTGAACAACTAAGTGAGGCTTTCCTCCAGGACCTTACCCCCAAGACTGTTTTTGTTTGCCTTGCCTTCTGATAGAAAACAGTGAGCCTCAAGTCTTGTCTGCAGCACTGGCTGTCTTTGGTTATTGTCAATTATGATTCCATGTCTCTTCTTGGCCAATCAAGATTGTAGCTAAATCAACTATGTTGGTAGTTCCACTATCAACCGAGATCCCCAGTCTCAGCCAGATCTGTGCTGGGGATGGTCAAGATAGGCTCTAAATGCCTTGTCGGGACACTATGTTCTAACTATGTTTCCAAGAAAATATGAAGAGTCAAAAACATCTTCCTCTGAAAGGTTCCATTGATATTTGGCTTTAACTTTCTTGTGGTGGATTATTATTACCATCAAGAGTTTATCAATCCCTTGCTGATAGAGGCCTTCTTTATGAAATTAAAAGCGTATGAGGTTTAAGTGATTGCTGCCTCATGGGCGTAGGGAAACCATTCCTTTTGGAAGATGACATGAAGGCAATCACATACTACCTTATCCTTCTCCCTTGGCTTTTTAGCACAACAGTGCACAGGCTTTTTCTCTGGAACACAGATTCGGCACAACATGTAGCCCAGAGCAACACCAACATTCAGCAAAGTGGATATCTCCCTCTAATGGTGAAGACGGGGTCCTGAGTGGCCTAGTGGTCTAAAGCGCTCTCCGTTACGGATCACTGCCATCTCACCTCTGTCTGCGTGGGTTCGAGTCTAAGATTCGGCAAATGTGGATATGTGAGAAAGCTTGCCAGTAGCTTCTCGTGGGTCAGTGGTTCTTTCCGCGGATTTCCCAGTTTCTTCCTCTACCATTAATACTGGCTGCCATGTATAGCCTATCGTGTGCTGAAAAATGGCGTTAAGCCCCACAACAACAACAACAACTAATGGTGAAGACATTTTGTCTGTTTTTTATAAGTTTTAATTAACACATGAGCTAGTCCACCTAACTGATATATGCTGCTATGCAATAGCAATGGGTTATGCATTTCTGCTATTAAAATGCAGTTGTTTGGGGGGGAGGTAAACTATTTTTAATGATGTAATTCTTACCTGATATTCTTGACGAATGCCCTTCTCCCCCTCCATGTCCTGATGTCCTGGCTAGATAACCATCCATGAAAAAGCTGTTTTGTACATGAGGGGACCCTGCCCTAATGACAGCTCTTCAGGTTATGGGAAGGTGTATTCACATCAAGTTAACATGGTTTTTGTGCACAAAAAAAGAGTAAGCTATGCAATATTGATGGGTAAGTATTACATAATTAACATTAAGTTTTACACCTTCCAAAAACTACATACCATTGTGAATTACAAATTAACTGAACATGGTTTATCATGCTGTTCTAATCTAAGAAAATAATAATTAGTATGAATAATGAGTTGTGTTTATAAAAAGATTTATTATATGTTTCATAATGAGATATTAAAATTGATTAGTGGGAGAAGATTTATATCATCACAGTGGCGATATCATTTCTGGAACTACTTAATTTCCCATTTGGGAAATATCTGCTGTTACATGTGTTATTCAAACTTGTGCTTCCATATTTAGACCTATTTCATTTTTCCCCAGATTTTTTCACCCTTCCTTCCTCTTTCTCAGTCTGGATCAACAGTAAAAAAAAATATGTTCAGACTATTGTGTACATTTTGTACATGCCATGAAAATAAGTAAACTCAAAACAACAAAAAGTAGGCTTCAACTATGAAGTTTTTAATAAACGGTTTTTCACTTGAATGGTTCACATTGTTAGTGACTGTTGTTTCTGTTCGATAATCAGGGTCGCCCATACAGTTCTGTAATACCTGTTACACTATGCAGTGAACAGTAAAAATTTTGGAGCAAAACTCTTGGATTAAATATACCAGCTGAAATAAAAATCTAAGCAGTAACATTAGCTCTCATCACAGCCATGGTAAAAAATTTAAGCGCATCATCAGTTATCAAACTTGACTGCAGGCTTGTCAAGGCCACAGTTCATATTTGAGTGAAGAAATAAATAAAATAAAGAATCAAAATCTTTATAGGAAGACTCAAAATTATTCTAAAATTTTATTTAAAGATGTGCCTGGAAGTCATTTGTTACTAGTTCCCACACCCCCAACAATGCTCACTATATCAGTCTGTGCATAAAATGTGTTGATGAAAATAAAAGTCTTCATTTGCACATGAAAACCAATTAATTCTGACATTTTATATGTATGAGCTAAATTTGTATTTAAAAAAAAAAGAAGGTATTGACTGAAAATTGTTTCCTCTTCATCAGTGGGCAGTGAAGCTGTTAATTGCTTTGGCATAGAATGGAGAAAAAAATCCATGCAGATCAGTTGGGGGTTTTTTGGCCTCAAAAATATGTAATAAAAAAGGAAATGCATGCTTTTTGAGTAGATGTAAGAGAGTGCTTCATTTGTGCAATGGAAATATTTTATGTTCTTACTGCTTTGCCACTCATGATAATACAGGGTTTATGCTTGTGAAATATTTCTTATACCTTCTCCATTGATTACTACATGTATAGGTAGGGTAGTATCTAGTGATCTTTATACTTCCACCTGTTATCAACACATCTCAGATATGTTCTGCTGGTATAGTAACATTTACATCAAACACAATGTCACTCAATTTTGATGTTATATTTCCATTTTTAGAAAAAAAGTAATTATGCCTCTCATTAGGTACAGCACTAAATTAAAAGTATTACAACTATGTAAACATATTGCAAATATAGTATACAATTCAGAAGAAGCAGCAGAACATTTATGATATTTAATCAAGATTAACAGAATATGCATAGTTTGACTCCTCCTTGATATACCAGTGACAACAAAACTTTCACCCAAATATGTAGTTAAAATTAACACCGTTGCATAAAGCATATGACGTCATTATTCATACTCTGTATACATGTACTTGCATATAAGTAGAGCCCAAATGCAGGCAGCATTGACCTTAATCTTAAGTCGCATAATGCACTGGCAGATCAGTGTCTGTATTGTTAGGTCTGCTAATAACAACTAACAAACTGTATAGAAGCATACCTGTTGCCACATAATGTGCTGACAGATCTTGGTCTATGCAGTTTGCAGTTGGATTTGAATTGTAAGTGAGTACAGATGATAATTTTGTTATTGGCTTGTTCTAAAATAGAGATGTGCATAAAAATGGAGCTAAGTAAGTATGGAGAGCATCCGTGCATTTTGCACCTTTTCGCCACTCATGTACATGTACTATCATATGTCAATGATAACTGTCACCACTCTCCATGTAACATTAGCTTAGAAGCTCTAATTAGAGATTACAGATCGGAGTAGCCCATTCCCACACACACATGTATTACATCTATGTTTCTAGGTGTGATAAAAACAGGTGCATTATATGATGATATTTTCCATATCACTGCTTGTAGATTGATAGTTTTTGTATTGTTTGATCTGCCATGAAGTACATGCAACCTTGCCTGTTTTGGTTTCAACTATACCAGTTATCATAACAATAATTCATTTGCGACTTTATGTGACGGTTTTATTTAAGTTTGTTGGGATTATTGGCTTAAGAATTATGGCTCCTTTTTGGAGAGGATGAGTTGTAGGATTGTATGATTGAGGTTCATGTGTTACATAGGGGAAATGACATGTATTTCTAATACACATAATCTTTTACAGTTACAGTGGATCAGATGTTTTGATTTTCATTCCAAATATGAAACATGCTTATATAACCTTACTCCTTTGTGAGTGCACTCACTGATAGGTATGTCATCTGTGTCTTGTCTCTCATGAAAACTGACATTTTTGTGAAAAACAAAGCATAGATATTTGGTACATTGTAGTTGATGAACCACCATATGTTTTCATTTACAGTGTCATTTTTACTTGCTTTGTAATAGTTAAACCTTTATACTTGTATCTTGACCGCATCGGTGGCCGAAGTGGTTAGAGCATCTGCCATGGATGCAAGAAGTCACATGTTTGAAGTCCGGCCGAGTCATGCCAAAGACTTACTAAAATGGTACTAACAGCTGCCTCTTTTGGCACTCAGCATTAAGAGGTTAGCATTAGGACTGGTCACCCTTGTGTCAGGCTAATGTGACTGGGTGAGACGTTGCTACGTGTCGGTGGCATGATGCCCCAGTTTTAGACATCTGCCACACTGCAGACATTGTAGCGATATGACAAGTTGTTAAAGCTACATTAAAAATCCAAATCACACACACAATATACTTGTATCTCACAAAGTTGAACAGTTTACTTCTCTAGCATGTTGTTGACACTTGGGTTGTCCTGAATATTGTATAAGAATGCAGCATGAACTGAAGGCTCTTATTTCTGTGGTTTACTTTTCCTGTAGATTTTATTGCAAAAAAAGCCCTAACAAAACAGATAGAATAAAGCTTTAATTTGTTATATTTGATAATGGGAAATATCGTCAGAAATTGGTCATTTGACTTCTATGACTTGTATTTGATTATCTTGATTAATTGGCATGTCACTAATTTTGACACTACTGTATGAAACAAGACAGATTACTTTGTATGGTTACATTATGTATTATAATCTCTCATTAATTATTATTAATATAATCTTTGTTTCTTGTTTTCTTGAAACAGTAAATATGATGGGTTTTGACTTGATACAGAAGTAGAGATAGATGGAAACTTGGACTGCGTATGACTGACATGTCACATAGGCAAACCAGGGATAAGAAGAAAGGTACTTTGTATTTACATTATATATTAGAATTTATTTTCCACTGATCAGAGTCTTAATTAGAAATTTCAGCCTTTAGTTTTAGTAGCATATTTTTGACACATAAATGTATTAAAGTCAGTTTCTGGCACTACCGTCATTGAGCTTTGTAATTAATAAATCATCATGAAAATACCCCCAAAATGAGGTAATCACAGTAGCTGTGCTTAAGGTGCCAGTGTTTTCCCTATCCTGTTCTGGAGTGTTGCACCCTGCCTCCCAAGGTAGTGGTATCATGCCATTTTTCAAATGTATCACGCTATTTTTTAAGACATGCATTTTAAGCCTCAATTTGTTCTAATATTCCCCTATTTTTAGTTCTACTGGTCATAGACCAGACAAGTTGTTTAGATGGCCTTGTCTGTCCATTCATTAGTGTAAGTTTTCTATCCATATTCCTCCTAAGCAACATGGAACTTGACACACATTCATCACAGGGACTCATTGGTCCTAAATGAATATGACATTTGGTTTGGCCACCACAATGGCTATCTATAAAATGTTATTATTTCCACTCCAAAACGGGTGGTCATATCAACATGGATTTCACTAAAAGATTTTTTTCTAATGTCTTGTTAGCCCTAAAAGAAAACGGTGTCAATCTGACACCCAGTGTACTCACCACAGGAACCATCTTGAAAATCTTACCACTACACCTCCGGAATGGGGTTTTGACCAGACGACTGCTTGTAATGTCGAGATGGTCAACATGAAAATGGTGCTGATCTGACATCCAGTATGGCAGCCATCTTGAAAATGTTATTGTTACTCCTCCTGCTTGAATGGTCACTTTGATATTGGGTTTCAGTATTAGACTTATTACAATATCTGGTCGGTCGTAAATGAGAATGGATCAGATTTGATATAGTACATTCACCATGGCAGACATCTTGACAATCATGTTATAGCTACTCCTGCTAAACAGAAAGTGGCAAACCACTGCATCCACTCAAAATCAGGTTATTCAAATTTGAACACTGTTCCTACATGATCGAGACAAGAAGAGCCCAGAACTGGAGTGGACTCAAAGAAGAAACTTTCCACTTTTCCACTCTCTGGTATGAAGTCATACTTTTGATGCTAAACTTACAAAGTATCCTTTTGAAGTCAGTTACCTCCATCATTTTCGGCCGATGTACAATGCACGCTAATGTAAGTTGGCATTACATACTAAGGAAGGCAACTCATAAAATCCAATAGATATTGCTATGTCAAAGCACTGAAATGTCTGATTGATCCACCGAAGTGTAGATGGGTTAACATATTGGAGCCTTGGCTAGCGAAGATGAATGACACATGGTTTTCGCTAAAAAAAAACTTTTTATGATGTCTAGTTGGTTCTGCATGGAAATGATGACTATCATGGATCTAGTATGGCCACTATGACAACCATCTTGAAAATCATTTTCACAACCCATCCTAGATGGATGGTCACCATAAGACTTATTATGATGTCTAGTTGGTCTTAAATGAAAATGTTGCCAATGTAATATCCAGTATGGGCACCATGGAAACCATCTTGAAAATCTTGTCACTCTTATCTTGGATTTCTGGAAATTCTTTTCCGCCAGCAGAATGATTCTTGTTTATAGTTGTTTTGATATCCTTAGTGCATTGATGAATCACAATATTTGCTGTGACAATAGTGTGCCATAATACAGGCTTGAACTATCAATATGGGATGAGGGTAACTGAAACAAAAATTATTATTAACTTTAAAAAATAAACATTTTTTATCATCTCTCAGTTCGTAACAAAATAAACAAGAAGGTCACTTACAGCATGTATACAAATTGTCTCTGTGTATCAACTGTATTTACGAAATTAACTGCATACACACTCTTTTTAAATCTATAGAAATTTAGTCTGTTATGAGATAGCATTTTGGGTATTTTTCATTTGTGGCCTATGAATGTTTTGATATGTTCTGGTAAATGTTGTTTCCGCCTGGATATTGTTTGTATTTGTTAATACCCTATACTATAGACTGATTTTTAATCTACCTGCCCAAAAAGTGCATGCCAAATTCTTTTTAAATGCCCCCCTCCCTCCTTTGAATATAAACTAGTGCCTACATTTAACTTAGATATGTCCAGTAAAGGAAGTCAATCACAGAAGCACAGTTTGCATCATTGAACTATTCATTGTTACACACAGGATATCCTAAAATAAACAAATTCAAAACATGACCTTGCATATGCCAGCTTGGTCCATTCCAAATCCTGCTCAATACGCATATATTTTGGCTGGAAAATGACATCTGGAGATGTTTAGTTTAGTTCACAGACCCTGAGTGATTTTTGTCTTGAGTGGACCACATAATCAACAACTGATAAATGTAAAGTATGTGAACCTCAAAATGCACTTTCAGAGAACACAATTCTTCAGCTGTTTGGGTTTTAGAGGTACCCTCCTCACTGAGATGTATTGCCAGGTACCAAGTGTCTCTTTGGAAGAATACAACAGTAAATCTTTAAATTATTTTAATGTGTCTGATCAGTGTTTAGTGAGCATTTAAAAGAAAGACAAAGAGAAGGAAAACACTTTTTTTTTTCATTTTGAGAATTCAGTATGGCCTTCAGTGGATTGATGCAAGATATCTTTGTTTTGCAATGATGGGCTCACTTGTATATTTTTCATTTTATTTGTGCATTACCGTTGTGGTACATACTGCAATATGATATCCCAGCTTTACTACTATTCATGTGCCATGCATGTAATAATCTTAAAATCACTAGTGGAGAGTACTACTGTGCCCTCTGTCATGTAGAGTCTGCTCTCAGATGAGATTAGCGTGCTTAAGATGCCCTGACAGGCAACCATTACTCTGCTCTGAATTCTAGTCTGGGATCAATATTTAGGGCTAGCCATATGGTCCACACTGGATTGGAATTTAATGAGAAGTTATTCTCATCTGCCAAATAGGACCAATTGGTCAGAAAATATAAAAAATGTACAAAACATGGGAGCCAGTGAAATTGCTAATTGAGCCATTTTATTATTCTAGTAGCCCCTCACTTGCTGAGCACACCTAAATATATCACAGCCCCATTGATAACATGAGAATGGACATGAACCCTTCATAGGTCCTAGGACTATATTGAATAAGGACTATTCCTGCTCCCACATTTCTATATGATGAAAAAAATGTTTGATGAATTTTGACATTATGTTAATGTGTCATTCAGTATAAAGTCAGACTGTTTTATACCCATTTTGTTTATAGATTTTTCCTTATAAATATGTTCCCTGTTCACATTAATGTTGCGGATATTCGCCTGCTACCTCCCAAATCCAGCACTAATAAAATAATGAAAATTTATCTTTGCTATCAAATTTAAACAAAGGGCAGTAACTCTTGCATATTACCACCCTTTGCCACCACCAGTGGTTGCTAATTTTTTACTGTCACTTTCATATGATAACACATATGAGATACCTCCCATCAATCCAAGCCAAATTTGCGTTAACTTTGAAGCATCTTTACATGATTTTGAATTTATTTGGATTAATATTCATTAACTAGATATATGTAAATATTTTTTTTAATTTGTTTAATATTTTATGAAAATTTTTTTTCTCACTTTCTTGGACTTCGTAATTTTTAGACCACATAGTACAAGACACTATTGTTGACTGCTTCGGTGGCCTAGTGGTTAGAGTGTCTGCCTCGTAAGTGGGAGGTTGCAGGTTCGAACCCTGGCTACTTCATACCAAAGACTTATAAAAAAGGTACTAACAGCTGCCTCACTTGGCGCTCAGCATTAAGAGGTTAGTGTTAGGACTGGTCGGACTGGTGTCAGGATAATGCGACTGGGTGGGACATGATGCTACATGTCTACTGCATGATGCCCCAGTGCTAAACATGAGTATAAACTGCCACACTGCAGACATCATAGTATTATCACTGAAAAATTGTTAAAGCTATGTTACAAATCCAAATCACACACACAAACTAATGTTGATACATGTCATTATGCTTGGTTTTGCACACAGTACCTATGGCTTGCTCACCCTATTATTAACGGGTTTTATTTTAGCAACTTGTAAACATGCAGCATCGTTAATTTTATACATTTTTGTTGCCTTTATCTTCTCATTTCAATGCAAGTTGTTGATCAAGTGGAATTTCAAGGCTGATGAAGACACGAGTCGTAAATTGCATGTACAGAATGTACTTCATCAGTAGCATGCAGTACGTGTGCATTATGATTCAAGAATGTATAGACTATGGTTTTGCAAAAGTAAATCAATTCAAAGAAAGGGGGTGATGACACAAAAGTTTAAAGATCTTACTAGTAATTTTGATACCATGGGAAGTGGATCTGCATTTTTTGGCAGCCCAGGTGGTGTAAGTCCTCCACATGTCTAAATATGCCCTTCAAGACAGTAAGTCCAGGCATATAGGGTTTTTAATGGCTCCAAGGGATCCATCCCTTACTGCCTTGTCTAACCCGGTGGTTCTAAAACCCATGAGGTTTGTGACCCAAAACTGGGTTGCCATGCTGTTTTGAGTGGGTCACCAATATTAACCTTCATAATTTGAAATTTCCTACCCAGTGGTTTTAGCATTTGATGGTGGTGAAGCTAACACCACAAACCTAAACTGGGTCACTGCCCAAATAGGCTAAGAACCAGTGGTCTAAACAGTTGAGCTGGCTGTCCAGCCAGTCCAGCAGCCTCAGTTAGGTGATCTTACTGAAATATCCTCTGTGACCAGGCGTATGACCTGAATCTGATTGGTCCTATGGCTGCATCCCAGATGACCATCAGACCCAATTTAACCAACACAGCCTCTTAATGTCACTGGATTTTGATGGTAAGAAGATTTCAGTAATCATCTTCTTAACCTGATAGAGCATGTTGTGTTGCTTTAAGTCAGAGAGTAGGTTATCCATCCCATAGGAATCTAATCATTCTTCCTTGAAAGAATACCCAGGGTATAGGTTGGATGTTCAGCGTTCCCTCTCTTCTTCCCCATTTTCTTAATGTTATATGGTTGGGAGGAGAAAGAAAATTTTTAAGTGAATTATTCATCTCCAAGAATACATATGTACTCAATCACATAACTTATAAATCATCCCGACCATGAGCATCCTCATTGGTATATTGCTCAGCTAGTGACACCTGGTGGTGGCAGAAGGTGGTAATGGGAATGACTTGTTGCCCTCTGTCTATCTGAGATAGACAGAAATGATGAATTTTCCCCATTTTAGTGGGACTGGATTCAGGAGGTAGCAGGTTTATATCCCTAACATTATTGTGAGCAGGCAAGTATTCTTGGAGAAACACTATTTAAAAATTTGCTTTCTGTTTCATACCAAAGCAAAGCAATTATTAAATGCACTTGAAGGAAGAATATGTATGTTTGTTTCAGCAAATACAATTTAATAATTTGATACAAGTTGAGGGGTTGACAGATTTTATATAAGCAAACTTGCCCACAAATATGACCACATAATATTCGAATGAATGTTACAAAATAAGGTAAAATACGACATGATTCTCGTTAAATTGTATTTATCAAATAAGATATATTAAGTAGTGCATGGAGATGGCTACTTTCATGAGATAAAAAGGAAGGGTTTGAATTGATAGCAGGAGAATATAATGATTTGATAAAAGAGCAATGTTGGGCAGATAGCTAACAGGCTTATCTATTTTTGTATTATATGAACAGTAATGAAAGCTTAATTTTAGAAATGATCAATTTTTATCAATATAATTATTTGCCAAAAGATAAGTATGTATTGGTCTTCGCAAATACATGATAAGAACCACCTGTGGATGGTAGATGTTTCAGTACATCAAGAATGCTTGTAGAAAACTCTACACCTTGTTGTTGTTTTAGGTTTAACACCATTTTTCAGCACATGATATTCTGTACATAGCAGGCAAAATAGCTGGTGGAGGAAGAACCCAGAAAAATCCCGGGAAGAATTGCCGACTCACAGGAAGCTACTGGCAAGCTTTCTTGCATGCCCATGGTGGCCAAGCCTGAGACACAAATCCACGTAGACATAGGTGAGATGTCATTGATCTGTGGAGGCAAGCGCCTTAGACCACTCAGCAACCCAGGGCTCCTTGAAGACATCTATACAGCTAATCATTAGAGACGAGCGCCTTCTATTTCTAGTCACAGCTGTAATAGAGTTTCATGATTTAACATTAACCATTGTCACTAGTCGCCTTGAAATTGGTAACATGGATCCAAACTGTGTTTGAAAAAAAAAAATGCTTTTGGGAGTTGACTAGTTTGGTAGATTTCGCTAGACCAGAAAGATGGCCAGGCAGTTTCACTGGTCATGTTACTGATATCAGTGGAGCCTACTTGCCTTAAGTCTGTACCAAAGTTAGGACTTCAAAGTTAGCAAATTTGGTAAGCTTGTAAATATTACGAATAAAACATAACTGGTAAGAATTTTTTTTTAAAAACATTGTAATTCCCTATTTATCAAAGGTAAATATTCACATTATTAGGTCTACTTTAGAAGATGTGAGCCTGTCCTTGAAATTGACTTTGACAGTGTATTATGAAATAAAGGAGCAGTAGATGCATCATGTTGTGGGCATTTATGTAACAGAAGCATGCAGTACCTGTAGACAATGTATACAAAATTGCTGATGAGATGACCTGTTATCTGTCCAGTAGCACAGTTCTGTTATTGTTACTCTGCTTAAACTATTTGGAGGATTGTCATGAAAGTTCACACACACATTCATCCCAAGGCCTGTTTGGTCCTATATGAAAATAGTGCCACTTGGATATCCAGTATGGCTGCCACATTGGCCTTCTTGAAAATCATGTAGCTGCTTCTCTGGTCATATCAACATTAAGTTTACACTAAGATACTTTGTACGATGTCTGGTTGGTCGAAAATGAAAATGGGGTCAATCTGACATCCAATATGGCTGCCAATGCATCTTTATAAGTTGGCACTTTAAACATGGGAGGACTTGATGGTTACAGTGAACAACATTATAAAGAGTGGGTACCATATAATACATGTTGGAATATGCCTTGGTATGAGGCAGTATTTAAAATGTGGGGTACCTTAAATGGTGTTTTAAATAGGATCACTATATTCTGAATTCAAGAATATAAGATTCGTATAATACAAACTTCAAAACTTTACAAGGATACTGTCAGTTGTATTTTTGCATGTAATAAAAGTACTCCAAGAAGCTAGCTTGTTTTAATAGCAATAATATGTTACCTGCTGCTATTGCATTGTTTTCCTTTTCCAGGATGCCATGTCACCAGTCCAAGCTAAATATATTCACCTTCAGTTAATAATTGGAGGCCCAGAATTGAAAAGAACATGATCTGATTTCTTAATCATAATGAAGACTGGATCTGCAAATTTAAGATGTTCTCATAGTCCAACACCTGGACTGTGGTAAGAGGTCATGTGTGCCAGATTGCTCATCAAAATTATCCTTCGTTGTCTTTTTGGCCAATTATAGACCTTTTTTCTCCCAATTCATTGGATTATTTTAGGGTGCTTGTGTTCCTGTTGCTAATTTTGAAGGGATTTTGTCATTTGCTCAGCAAGTGGTGCTTATGTTCATTGTTCCACTTCTTAGTAACCAACGTTGCAGTATGTATTACCTGCCCTTTGTTTGGGTTCTCATTATCTTCTTGTTTGTTTTTTTTTGCAGTTATTCTCTTCCAGTGATAAATATGTCAGAGGATGTTGGTAGGTGCTGGGCGCCAGAATGCCATATGGGATCTTCATGCCACCTGCCAGTCCTTCACTGGTTGTACATGCTTGGACAGATGCCTTGTTGTGTATGGACAGATCAAGTGTATGACTTGGCTGAAAGTCACAAAATCTGTAGAAGGAAGAGGAAACTCCCTGCTTCCTTGTCATCAGAAGATGGCCCCATCCATTCTCAGAAGTCTGGATTGCTTCCATGCTTGGGAAGTCAACTCCCCATGTGAGGCAGGAACAAGGAGCAAATTTCATGGTTTAGAGATTGCCCAAAGACCAAGGATCCCTGGTTCTTTTTCCAGTACCATCAATGCCAGTGATAGATAGATCCTTGGCTCCTTCAGGGAAGAAGAAGTGAGAGTCATGCCTTTCTGGCAGGGTATGCAGTCAAATCTTCATAACTGGACCAGGCACAGATTATTAGTTACCAGTCTCTGGGTCATACTCTTTGAGCAACAAGACACTGGATATTGATTGTCAGTCAGGGGACATGGATCAGATCAAAAACCACCACCCTTGCTAGTCTGGTGAAGGGATTAGAATCAGAATTCCTCTTTTCCCAATGTTCCCTACCCACCCACCCAACCCACCCCTGCACACCTATTAGTAAGTCTTTTCCAGTGATATCATAGGCGTCCCTGACTTGGTTTTAAGGAGTTGTGTCCTGAGATTTGCTGTCACCTCCAGCTTTGTCCAACAAAAAGGAGGCTGGCCACCTCTCTTCTCCAAGACTGTAAAGAAGGGATCAGTGATCCCATTTACCTAGGAGGATAGCTGGTAGGGTTAGTCCCATTACCCCCAGTGAGCAGTTACAGGATAACACAAGCCCTAATTCAAACTCTCCTCCAAAAAAGAGAGATGCTGGGATGGACAGGCCTGTCTCACCTCAGGACTGCAGGGACATCCTCACTTGTTCTTCAGATAGAAATAGCAACAACAGACATAAAAGCAGCCCCAACTCAAAACTCCTTCTTGCCCTTCTTCTGCTAGATGGGGAGTTGAAGAGACCGGTGGAGTAAGTCCTTGGACTCGTCCCCTTACTTAAATATGGAGGTAGTTGGCCATTAGGAATTGCACTCTCTCTTGCAATGTCTTTCTCACACTAGGTTTGGTTATGTGTATGATGCAGATTCTTTGTCTGGGAACATCCTCTATCATGGACCTCCGTTTTACTAGTCAAAACTGGTTCATCTAAGGGATGAGGTACACGTCCATCTTTTCTTGGGAGTGGTTGAGATTGTGGAAAATGACCAAACAACAGCTTTATATTCCCAGATATTTTTTCTGCTGAAAAGAGGTGGAAAGTTTTAACTCGTCATCGATCTTTCAGCATTGAACAAATTTCTTCAGGAAGAA
Organism: Megalonaias nervosa; assembly: GCA_016617855.1. Lineage (NCBI taxonomy): Eukaryota > Metazoa > Mollusca > Bivalvia > Unionida > Unionidae > Megalonaias > Megalonaias nervosa. Next base: position 122,353 of record JAECUM010000076.1, read on the forward strand.
TGCTTCAGGATGGAGGCTACTTGTGAAGAATGCCATAAAGCCTTAAAACTGGGTGGTCTCCATAGATCTGCAGGATGCATACCATCACATTCCCATCTTCCCAACTCACAGGAAATACCTCCAGTTTTGCCTTTACCAGGATGATGGGATAATAGCAGCATACTTGAACTTGTTTGGGTTCCCAATTCTCCAGTATTTCAACAACTGGTTGATGCACAACATCCTCCAAGATGCTCTCCAGAAGGGCCTGTTCCTCTTTTGATTGATGGTGACTCACATGGGTCTCATTCTCAACCTAGAGAAAGTGGATCTCATCCCATCTCAGGACTTTGTGCACATGTTGATGAATTTCCTGACCAATCAAGTGAGGGTTTGCATTCCACCAGTCAGGATCTTTAAGGTTCTGTCCCTTATTACAGGTCTTATGGCCAATTCTTCACTGACCGCTTTCTCCAAGGAAGTCTGAAAGTGGTACCCTAGGGGACTTCACTTGCACCATCTACAGTTCTTACTTCTGCAAACTGTATAAACTGCATGAGGACCCGGTATTGGTTTGGAGTCCTATGGAGTTTGATTTTCATAACCACTTGAGTTGTTAGCTACCTTGGATGGGTTCCTGAGTAGAGACCAGTTCATGGCCCCTTGTCCCGCTCGTTTCTCTTCACATATGCATCAGATTTGGGAGTGGGGTGCTCAACTGGAGCCAGAGGGGGCCGTTCTTCAGGGCCTTTGGTCTTGGGAAGAAGTAATCTTCATATAAACAACTTAGACTACTGACAGTTTTCCATTGCCCTACTTGGGTATCAGCCTGATAAGATAATGTGTTATGGTCATCTTGGACAGCATATCAGTAACAGTGTGCTTCAGTCAATTGGGAGGTACATATGCTCCTGTTTGCATGGAATTCTGGAAACTCATCCAATGGGCAGTCATGGAGGTAATCACTGTCAAGAGTCCACCATATTATGGGCAAAAAGAATACGTAGGTGGACAGCCTGTCCAGGCAGGGCCATGTGGTCCTTGCAGAATTATCCCTGCACCATTTGGTAGCAGAAATACATCAGCTGTAGGGTAGACAATCAGTGGACATGATCACTATAAGACAGCATGCTCCCTTTTCATGTCTCGCCAGTGCCAGATCAGAGGGACTGGATGGTGCATGCATTCAGTCTGAAGTGAAAATTTCTGTCCAATTAATTCTACATGTTCTCCATCGTGTCAGGTTCCCCAAGTCTAGGCTCATCCTGACCCCCATTGAGCATTGCTGCTAACTGCTTTCCCCAGACTAGGAGGCATTCCACTTATAAAGTGTATGGAGAATCTTCCATAATTGGTGGGGACCCGAGTGGCCGAGTGGTCTAAAGCGCTCTCCGTTACGGATCACTGCCATCTCACCTCTGTCTGCGTGGGTTCGAGTCTTGGATTCAGCCAATGTGGGTATGTGAGAAAGCTTGCCAGTAGCTTCTCGTGGGTCGGTGGTTCTTTCCGGGGTTTTTCCAGGTTCTTCCTCCACCATTAATACTGGCCGCTATGTATAGCCTATCTTGTGCTGAAAAATGGCATTAAACCCTACAACAACAACAACAACCATAATTGGTGCAGTAGGAAATGCATTAATCTAAACTGTCACACTTTAAGTGCATATGCAAACTTTCTTTTCTTCCTTTTTGAGGAAAGATAATGTTCTGGTTCTGCCATTTTATGACTTTAGGGTTTCCCTTTCTAACACGGGGTGTTCTGCTATTGGTTTGATACCTCATCTTTCTGATCTCATCATGTATTTTGATAAAGATTGATATCTCTAATTAATGCCAAGAGTCCAAGTCATCTCTGTCTGCTGGGCAAAGGTTCCTTTTATATTTGAATGGCCACTGTTTCCAGGTCAATTGTCCTCACTACCAAGATAGCGTTTCAGTCCCTCACAGAGAATCTCCTTTCTTTCATGAGAATTAAAGTCCATGAGCATAAAGCTGTTGCTGCATCTTGGGCCTACTTGAATCCCTCATTGGATGACATTTTGATGACCACCATCTGGCAATCTGGCACCACTGTACGTTTTCATTCTTTTACCAGAGTGAATACATTTACTCATTAGGTCCAGTCTTGAAAGTACAGCATGTGGCCATTCCAGCTTACAGTAGTTAACTCTTCTTCCATAAGGGTACGTGCATTTATTTATCTTGTACTAGTTTTTGTTTGAGGCCATGAGTCTCTCTCTTGTTTGCTGAATTTAGCAATGCAGTTAATAGCAGGTAATTTGTTATTGCTATTAAAATTTAGTATGTTGTGGATCAGAACTCATTTTGATTATATAATACATACTTGCTACTATTTCAAAGATTCCCATCTCTCATTTTGCTCAGATATCCTGTGGTCTAAGTCCACGTCATAAGAGGAAGGTATTCTGTATCTATGTAAGCAATCAGACTGGGATCATGTTCTTTTCAATTTTGGCCCTCCAATTACTAATTGGAGGAGGGAGTATTTAGCTGGGGACTTACAGCCACAAAAAGGAAAGCAGAGCAACAATTGTGTTAAGTATTACGTAAATAAAATCAGGGATCAAACTCTACCATCAGATCAACCCAGGTCCTCTGTGGTGTTTCATTGGGCAAAGCACTTTACTCCAGTTGCTTTGGCATTACATAACTAAGTTGTGTTTCTGTTTTGCAAAACCAAACCAAACCAAATCCACTATCTGTGTAGAAATTGCTGAGTTTTCTTCTTATGTGACATACATGTATCTATGATATAGTGTCAAAAATTAACAGCTGTTAGACTTTCATTTTGGCATAAACTGAAATTACTGCCAAAATGTAGGCCCAGCACTGATGTATTTGTCACAGGATCTATGCATTTTAAAAAACAATGGTCCTTCTAGCCAACAATTAATCCCATGTTTGATTACTATATTTCAACTAAAAGGGAATGTATGCAACAAAAGTCTGTGTAAAATAAATAAAGTCAGGGGCTTTGTTTTGTTTTTTCATTTTCTTGTTTTTTGTTTTTGTATCTGGTGTTGGACTATGCAAACATCTTAAATTTGCAGATCCAGTCTGAAGTGGAAGTAGAACCATCACCTAAAACCTCTTTGTGTGTACTTGTGTTTTACTCAATCATTGGCCGAAATTGAAAAGTCATCAAAATGGGGTAAATATTGCCCAATCAGAATACTCAGTATAATGTATAAGTGTTTTTCCTGTATCTTATGTGCAACCACAATTTTTTTAGGACTGAAATCTTGATAATTTGTTGTTTTCAGTAAATGTAAAGTGTGGAAATACCTAGATAAAAACAAATTTCTGCATGTCATCAAGGACCTCACTCTGTCGTTGGGATAAGCAAATGAGCCAGCCAGTTTCTAATACACTGGTAGTCTCCGTGACTGGCAGCAGATTTGGATAACGTGTTTTATGTTACTGTTGCTGTTGATGTTGCTTACCTTTTTGAGGCTGTAGGATAAGCAGAATAAATTCTTTACTCAGTATTTACACTTATTTGGTCGCTTTTTTACTAGGGTCATCAGCTCCCATAAAGGGCCTGCAGATTAAATCTGTGGCATTTTTTCCTAGTTTTAAACATGGGTCCTTTGGCAGTATCACTACTGACAAAGAATTCCTCAGATTCCTTATTGGGTGGTGGTTTTTGCTCAACCCTGCTGGGGATGTAAAAATTGTGAGCTAGTGCAGTGTGATTGAGAGAAGAACATTTAAAAATGTTCACCGTAAAACATCTTGTAGCACTAATGTTTTTGCACTTTATTATTGCATCAATATTTGTGAGAAGTAAGATGCAGGAGTCACTTTTTGCAAAATCATTGGTGGCATGTTGTCAGCACTTTATGGTTTTGTTTTATTTTTATTATTTGCTTTCATTTTCTATACCCCTTGATTGAATTTCTTCGTACATTGGATGAATCATTATGAAGCTAAGACACTTCATCAGCAACATGCTTGCCTCTTTGATTTGGGGGTTAATGAGAACAACATTTAAAATGTATGTGATGGGTTTTTAAATGTTTTTTTTTATCATTTATTTGTATTTCCTAAATCACATGATGGATTTTATTCAAGCTTAAGATGAATCGTTAAGAATCGTTAGAGAATTTGGTGACATACTGGCACAGGCTTTTTTTACCTTTAGGGTCAAGGTCACAGAATAACAGAAATTCTTTTGTCACAGGCTTAGGCCTTCTTGTTAGATTGAAAATATGGTACCAGGTGAAACATGCCTGACCAGAAAATTTCATGGCTGATTTTTGAGAAGATAATTCTGGCCAAAAATTAATTATCTATTGCACGTGTATAGATTTAGTGTTGTTTGATTATTTTTCAGTAATGTATGTGAAGCTCCCAGATGGTGTAAAAGTCATCTCCCAAGCAGAAGAAGCACCACAACAGAATGGGGTGACAACCACCACAAAATATGAGATAGTTAGGGCTCCAGAATCAAACGACACAGATAGTGATGGAAAGGACATCAATGGTCCGAGACGAAGTGTTCGACAGGCTTTGCGGATGAGAAAGAAAAAATTCCCAACTATTCCCAAGATAACTATCAAGTCCATAATGCCCCATAAGGGTGAGAACTATGAAATGAACCCTGTTAGAATAATAATCTGTTATTATTTGCACAGGTTTGGTTACCATGCATGTTTTAAAGTGATATGTTTCAATGCTTACAGGGGAAAAGATTATTTCATAGTGCATGATTGTCACCAGCTTTGTCACAACAATAAATCATGACCAGATTCAATGAAATAAAAAGATGCGCAAAATTGTTATCATTTTGAGTAACATAGCGAGAGGTTTTTAAAAACTTTGCATATGATTGGATTATAGCCCAGTGTCTTTTTATTCCCTCAATGCCTTCACCTTGATTGCAAAAGGTAACAAAATCAATTTAGGGAATTCCAGGTCATTGATATACAGTACATGCATTTTGGATTACAGAAAAGCCATGTTCCTGCGGTGGAACATAATCTATTCATGATGTTTCCGCCATGGACTGGTTATAGTGGTTGTCTTGGTTTGTCCATGTCGTTGCTTGTAGATTTTGGGTTGAGTTTTATTGTCCCAATTAGAACATCGCAGCATTATAATTATGTATTAGATTGTGTGGAACTTAACTGTTAGCTGATCTACACTGACCATGCAGCATTCTCTTTTGTGTTGCACACAATGCCAATTAATATTCGAAGACTCGCTGACTAAAATGCATTCAGGTATGTGTATTGTGAGAGATGAAAGATAAATTTCTGAGCAGAGGATCCTGAGACTATTTAGTAATTCACAAAATATGCAAAGTTTAGTGATAGTAATTTTAATGAGAAAGAGCCTCTGCTTTTAAAGAAACAAAAGGACAAAAAATCACATAAATATTAGTGGGTTTCATTCCATTATTAAAACAAAAACTGCAAGAAATGCTATGATTTATTTTTTCATTCCCCCAGTAACTTTAAAAATGTTTGCTTCACATGTTCCCACACAATTAAATATATGCAGAGCTATTCAAAATAAACCTCTACTAATTCCAGACCTGCAAACCCTTATGATTTTGCTGTAAGTCTTACGGAAATTAACCTTAACATATGGACCTACTAGACCCAGGTTTCATACTAGAGTAAGTGGAATTGGTCAAGGAACCAGATTAATTTTATCGGAATACCTCAGACACTTTAAACTGCATGTATTTTATGATGTGAAACGTCTGCATCATGAAGCTATTGCTTTTTTTAAAATGGTGTCCAACAAGCAAGTGGTTAAAACAAAAGGGACAATAAACTTGTTAAAATATCTTAGAGTACAGAAAAATAAAATGGAATATTGAGATTCTTAGGGCAAAAAGCAAGAATGGCAACAGTTACTTCTAGTGGACATCATGTGATGATTTGAGTATGCCACATGGCAGGATAGATGACTGCCATTGCTTTGCCTTTTTTTTCTTTAAGGATTACTTCAAGTCGAGAGACATCAAGAAGCCATTCAGTTACATAGAGTTTGGAACTGCAGTTTGTGAAATTGTACTGGAGGTAATTAAGGTTAAAGTACATTTTAAAAACTTGTGAGTTGAACACAATGTTTACCATTGGTACCTCAGTCTTGAATTATGCTTCTGAACTTTTAAATGCACATTTTCCAGCTTGTCAATTACAGTACAGGATATTTTGTTACTGAAAACTCTTCCAGCTTATGGAAAAAAAATCAGATGCCTTACTGAGAAGGTCTTGTTAGGGTTGGCAGCCTCAGTTTTGTCCTTTTAGCCCAAATATGTTTGTCCATGTGACACATTTTCTCAGGAATTAGATGTGTTTACTTTTGTGCACACTCGGTGAAACATGTGATGCTGCATTCTGTTACCAACATCTTAAAAAACGATCTTAGAATTGATGGTTTGATCCTTTGACGACTTTAATATTACGAGCTGAATGAATAGGTGGAAACGATGAAAAAGCATAATCAATTAAATATTTTTGGTTGGAGATAAACTTGTATTATTTTCAATCAATACTGATACTGTACATTTTTTCAGTCTGCATTACAGATACTTCAAAACTGATCCCGAATGTTAAGCAAATATTGCTTATCAGTTTAGTTAATAATTTATACCAATTATCCTTTTTAAGAAGTTGACATGAATACAAATGAAACATTTTTTGCCCCAAAACATGGACCAAATACATATTTATACAGGTGTAGCAATGAGGCCAACTGATATTTTGTCTGTACTTGCCCAGGAGGCACTTAATGATTGGGAACCACACCTGTAAAAGTCAAATGAAAAACCTTTTGAATCTAAAGTTGAATTAAAAGCACTAATAATCCAAGGTTAAATGCCTGCAGACATTTCATGTACTTGGCATGGAAAATAAAGGGTGGGGCTGGTTAGTAAGTGCAGATGGGGGCGTAAAAATGCTTTGGTTTTCTTTTTTCCATATTGTAGTAGCAGTTAATTTCTTGTAGACATCCGTCATATCAAGGTCATTTTCAGTTCAACAGAAATGTGTGCTGTTATGCAACTTAGTTATGAAACGAGCATCTGCCGTAGATGTGAATGAATTTACTATGCAATAAATAGCCTCTAGTAGCATTGATTTAGTTTTGTACAAGTGGAACTTATTCATACTTTTTTTCCTTATTTAGCTTATGCTGTATTATGCAGAAACTGAACACAATAATATCAATAATGACTTGCATATTAACCAAATTTGCTAAGCCATGCATTTCCCAAGGACATGCGGTCAATCTCTGATTGCTTTGATGGCTAATATTATATGACTTCAATTATTTAATAGCTTTCAACAGGTATCCATTGTAGAACTTCTTTATTAACTCCAAACTGGCTTTCGAGGTTGTAAATCCCAAATATTTATTGTTTGTTGTGAACCATGCATATTAATTCTAAGGTCATCTTGAACAGTGTCAGTGTGTTCAGTTTGATTTGGCCAAAATAAAAATATGTGTTTAGTATTGCACTGGTTTTAAAAATAGGGTGGGTAAGTATTTTTTTTTTTTTTTTTTATAACTTTATATATATATTATAATGATTAGTATACATAATGTACTAAGCACTTCAAGTTCTAGGCTGAACCAGCTCAGTTAGATAAACAAATCCAGTTCAGATTTTTTTTAAACCGGGGTGGGGAGTGCTTTGGTCGTCAATGAAAAACAGGAACGGTCGGCTGAACAGAAACACGTTTGTTTTTTGTGCCTTCTTGCAGTATTACTAATTAATTTGACTTTCAATGTCTTAAAATTTCTGAAGCTTAAAGTTTGAATATTTTAATTATGACCAGGTTTAACTAAAGAATGAAACTGAAAAAAAAAAACTTATTAACAGCAGTGTAATAACACAATAGTATAAATTTTTTAAAATATAAAATGAATTCTCTAAAAAATACACTTACTGTGATTTTTATAAAATAAAATATTAATAGTTGAGAATCAGGACTATTACAACTTTCTGTAACAGTCTTGGTCCCTAATCAGGATAATAAAACTTTTTTGTTTGCTTTATATACATTAAAAACCATTTTACACAGTAATACCAGAACTTAATGTCCATAGTTCCTCTAAATTTGTTTTTCACAAACTAATATTTTCTTGGTTTCTTCATGTTTGGTTTTGTGACAAAACAAGGATCATTTTCATTCAGTACTACTGCTCCTGTGGCCTAAATGGTTAGAGCATCTGCCTCAGATACAGGAGGTCACGGGTTCAAACCCTGGCAAAGTCATACCAAAGACTTATAAGAATGATACTAGCGGCAGCCTGGCTTCATTTTCAGCATTAAGAGGTTATTGCTAGGACCAATCGTCCTGGTGTCCAGATAATGTGACTGGGAGAGACATGTTGCTACATGTCTGTGGCATGATGTCCCAGTGCTAGACATCACTAAAAACTGCCACATTGCAGACATCATAGCGATATGACTGAAAAATTGTTAAAAACTATGTTAAAAATATCATTCAGTAGTAAGTGTTTATTTTGAAACATATCTTCTAGGAACTGTCCTAATTTAAGTCATTTAAGAGTTCTAATCTATTCGCTTGTCATGGGGAAGGGGGTGGGTTGGGTGGGAAAAGGAGAGATGGAGGGGAGAGGATATGGCTTGAAGCAAATACACTCATCATTTTTAGAAAAAAAAGGGAGTAAGTTTAGATGTAAATCAAGGCATTTATACTTTTCTCTACATTTAATTTATACAATTGGTCTCTATTTGGGAAAATAAACAAAAAAATTTAGTTTTTGTATAATGCTAGAAACCATTTTTATGTTATGAGAACTTAAATAAGTGCACCTCTCAGTCCAAATTTGGTTTTCACAAACTTATATCTTTTTAGTTTTAAGGTGTGTGTTTTTGTGACAATATTTTCATTCAACATTTTGTGTGCATTTTGAAACTTAAAAGCGTGACACCGAACATTAGCTGATGGGGACTGTCCTGATGGACTCTTGTTGACTCAAGGCAGGAAGTTGCAGTAACAGGTGTAGTGGCTAATTTCAAAGTAAGAGTGTCATTCCTCTGCCAGTGCCTGGTGATGCATGTAGATTTGTGAAAAAAGTGACGACAGAGAAAAACCTTGTTCATTCAAATCACTTTGTTCATGATGTGAACAATGGCTACTGATAGAGCATAACAGTCAGTACAGTGTATACAATTCCATGCATTAAAACAATTTTCATACTCTGATGAACACATTATTTTCAAAGTTTAAGGGTAAAACTACAGAAGAATAGCTTTGTGACATATCTCTTATATCTTTTTATTTTAATATATAATGCTACTTGATTCTTGTAAAATAAACTTTGCAAAGAAGTAAGACATGTCATAATCTGCCATTCTTCTTGTTTGTACATGTATATATATATATATATATATATATATATATATATATATATAGTTAGTACATTATTTATTTGTAGTCTCTTTTTGAGTTTTATTGTTATTACTGCTTTCTATAATTTCTTTAAAGTAGAGTCTTGGAAATAGTATTGGAAAAAAGGAAAACTATGACAAATTAATAACCTTTACACAAAGTACTTTTATGAAATATCATTTATTGAGAAAGAACATCTTAGTACCTGTTAGTGTGTAAATTATTTCTGCATATGTATATGCGGACAGGTACATGTATATGTAATCAACAAATTGGGATGTATGTTATAGGTCGGCAATTTTTCTAATGTATGCTCTGTCATAGACAGAGGTGGGAAGAACTTCCACTTGAATGAGTGGATTTCCACTAGACTTGGGGGAAGTCCACCAGACTGAGAGGGCATCCACTACTCGTAATGGACACTTAATCCCTTGCCCCTGGGTCCATATCCACAAGATTACATGGGCAATCTGTAATCGATGATGCATGTACTGTGGTAAGATATTTCACACCTAGGTTTTGTTTGCCATTGTTAGATAAAACATGTCAGAGCAGTTCTTTAGTAGTAGATGTGTTTTTAGCTCACCAGGTGAAAAGGCCAGGTGAGCTTATGATATGGCCCTGCTTTCATTATGCATCATATGCAATCCATTGGCTGGCATGTGCCCATTAACAATTGCTATTTTCAACTTTTTATAAACTGCTGGGCAAATTTCAACCAAATTTGGCAGGGATGATTTCAAGTAGGTTCAAAAGAGATTGAACTGCCATCAAATATGGCTGCCTTTGCGTACACTGAAAAAACTTGAACGACATTCTCAAAAAATGCTCTGCAGAATTTGCAAAATTTGAAGGCATCCTGGCATAAATTGCTTTCAAGTATATACAAATGGTATTTATCTGTTATCAAATATTGCCACCATTTCTAGAAGCAGAAAAAATTTTCAACTACAGCAAGCATCCATGTTTAAAGGAGTTTCAGTCTTTGATAAGTAATGCTGATATTCCATAAGATATGGATGAAGGTATCAAAAACAGAGAAACGGTGTTTTCTTAATATATGCAGTAAACAGTGCTGGAAGAAATTTCTACAGAAATCATCAAGTCCTTGGCCAACCGCTCTTGCATTTGGCTGTCAAGCAGAGCAGTTGTTGGCCAAGTAAGTGAAATTGGGCTTCTTGTTTTGTTTTGCTGTAATAGTAGTGAAGTGACACCTTGGTTTTGGAACATATTTCCCATGAGAAAAAACAAAAACACACATTAATACACACACAGTGGGGAGAGGGGAACATCATTACTTGAACCTATTTTTTTTTCAGCAGTTTCAAATATAGTACAGCTGTAATTTCAGTTGGGCATGAACGACAAGGAATATGGGATGGAAGAGAAGAGTTGCACAGTATTTTAACATGCAAAAGATTAATGAGAAGTATTCTGTCCAATTTGCATTTCAAGGACTAAAGTGATAATAATTAGCATCCACCAAGTGCCTTGAGAGTTGAACCATTCACACCTTAGTCAACAGTTGAAGGTGACAGCCAAGTTTATTACAGTAGAGTACAGAAGTAAACCCAGTCTGACAAATCCATCCATTGGTATTTCATCATTTTCTTATGAGACTATGATTGTCAATGTAGTATCCTTTTTTTTTAAATCCATCACTTGAATTATATTTATAAACGAAAGTTAGGGTGAATTCATTTGATAGTAGAAATGCATTCCTGTCTAATGGAGATGAAGTCTGCAGAATTTCATTAGAATCCTTGAAGAAATTTTTGAGTTGCAGTAATATACAAAAAGTTAGTGAAAAATTAATAAAATATTTGTGGCACAAATATACGGGGCCTATTTACTTTGATTGATATAAGCAACCCCCTGTACTGCTGCTTAAATACTATGGTTAATTATCCTATCATGTGAAAAATTGGGAACATATAAAAGAAATTTATATATATATATATGCACACATTTTAATATTGCTATCAGCTTCTGACTCTCTCTCCATCTCTATATGAGTATTCCAAGAAGGTTTGCTATGACCTACATGTCACATTTTACAGGGGCTTAAGTTAGATTTTTACATTTAGCTCATGATAACAAGTTTATGGCATGCTTTGTACATACTGCTGTATCTGGAAGTATGAAGCTTGGTGATGAAATGCTTCTTGAGGAACATTACTTTCTCATTTGAATAGTAGATCATTATGACCCGTATTTTACACTTTATTGATGCGGTTAAATTGTGTGTTTGATGGTCATTTCTCATGCTCAGTTGATGCTTCAGTCATACAGTTGATGATGATATGCGTCTCTGTTACTACCACACCTTACTATGAAAGAAGCTCATTGTGATCTAGATTTCATCTGTTACTGGCTTTGGTTTAGTTTCTTCATTTAGCTCATGACCACAAGTATTTGTCATGTTCTGTGCACACTGACCCACTTAGAATCATGAAATATGATGAGTGGATGCATCTGTACAAGTTTTAAATTCGTATTGCAAAAAGTAGGTCACTCTGATCTATATTTCATGGCTTATAGACTTTGTGGAAATTTAGTGTTAAAAGTTCATTCACTGGTTGCTGTTTGTCTACCAATCATTAACTTGATACTTGCATGCATCTCTGTTACAATTACACCCTTTCAAGCAAAGAAGGTCACTGTGACTAACATTTTTTGCTTTACTAATATATGTTATGTATTTGTAGTTATGATGAGATAGATTGATCCATGCTAGATGTGTATACATCCTAGCCCACTCAGAAGGCCTTTCTGACCAGTGCAGTTTGAAATAAGAATAAACTGAAGTGTATACTTTCCATATTAATAACTGTAGATTATGTATTGAGATAGGTTATTCTCATTGGTTAACTTTGTACTGTATATGTGAATGAGCATAGGAATAAAATGTGTAGACTGCACGGTTTTCAGGTAAAGCCTAACCTGTAGTGATTGATCATTGTGGTAATTGTTGCATGAATTACGTATTGCTGTGAGTCACTCCACCCTTACTTAAAGCCTGTGATTTTACTTTTTGATGGGGTTGTCAATTATCAATCTCAAACAGTTTAAGAACAATGATTTAAAAAGATTAATGCAAGAAGTACATTAATCAGTTTTTTATAAACTGTAAATAGTGCTTCTTCTTATATATATATATATATATATATTTACACACACACACACACACTGTATCATTGATAGATCACGAGATGTATACATTTTTCATTAAAAAATAAAAGGTAACATGGTTTATCAAAGACACAGTTTGTGTGCATATACTTTATTTATATCACATACAAATACACATAAAATTGCATTTCCAATGGAATTAAGATTGACCACAGGCAAACTGTGTGTTGACCGAGCGAATGAACTCTTCACATCCCTGCCCACTGTGTCTGCTACAAAATGTAGTTCTTTACTTTTTGTGGCAAATGACAATCCTCCTTGCAAATTGATAAGTTGTTTCCTGTTAGGAGATTCTATTTTCATTGATATTGATTAAATAAATATGAGATATACCTATGATTTAAATAAGAAAGATGGTTTAAATGAAGAAAGTAGAGCACAACAAACATGGCATAGTTATTTTCTTGAACACTGAATGTGCAGCCATTCTTTTAACAGTGAGTACATATTAAAATCAAAGGAAGATATAAGCTAAGTGAAATTATGAGCCAACAAAAGGTAATTCAAACATTTAAATGTATTTACAGTTGATCTAGGTCATTATTGTGCTTTAATTAACATTGCTACCAGCCATACAATTGTTTCTGTCCTCCATATTTATATTCGTACATTTGTTTCTGTCCTCCATTTTTATATTTCCCCTTTCCATTGGTCCGTTTGACTGCAAATGTTGCTATCATTCATAGGTCATAGGGTTTAGCCCACTTCTTCCTATGATGGTCCAGAGAGAGAGAGAGAGTCGGTGGGGAGACTTACCATAAAGGCATTCTTGTATATATTTTCAATCCCCATGCATCTTTGTTGGTTGATAATTCTGCTGCCTTACCAACCAACACGGTAAGAAAGAAAATAAATGGGGGGGGGGGAATTTTAATATTAAATAATTTGATACAAAACCTTATTATAGATTTTAAAATTTAAAAAAAAAAAAAGAGCATTAGAGAGGTTACATTATATGTGCGCCTCCTAACCAAGAAATGTACTGTGCAATCTTGACCGGCTATTACAGCTACAGCTTTGTATCATTGATATTTTGAACATTGTATTTAAATCCCTTAGAAAATATACAGATACCATAATGACAACATAGGTTCTTGCAGGTTACTGGATGAAAATTCATTTTCAAGGGTTCATTAGGTCCAGAATTCTTTTGCTGTCTCCCACTCCACAGATTTCCCTGTATTTCGTCCCTTATGCAAGAGAGAGAGAGAGAGAGAGAGAGAGAGAGAGAGAGAGAAAATATAGAAAGGATTTAGGTGAAATTGTGTTGCATGTTTATTTCATTTAGAAAATGGGGATTAGATAGACTATTGTTGAAACAATATATATTTGTATTTATGTGGCATGGGCAGATCACAATTTGATATACTTAAAGTATTGGTATATCAAATTCCTTTATATCAACACTTTAAAGCCACATTATTTTTCATGTATGGAAATACATGTACAAATACTGTGGGTATATCCAACTGTGTTTCACTCATGGCTTCCTCGTTAGGCGCTCAGCATTAAGAGTTTAGTGTTAGGTCTGGTCATCCTCTTGTCATGATAATGTGACTGGGTGGGACACGATGCTACATGTCTGCAGCATGATGCCCCAGTGCTAGATATCATTATAAAGTGCCACACTACAGACATCATAGCAATATGACTGAAAAATTGTTCAATCTATGTTAAAAATCCAAAAAACACATTCACCCAAGGCTTCTATCTCTAAGCCGTTTGATGAATTCCAAGTTGTTATTAATAGTAAAGTAGTTGTGTGATAAATGAAACAAGCCAACTACATAGTATGCTGGCCTTAGCCTTTAACCAGTCTTTGACAGGTCTCTGTCAGAGGCAAATACTCATGAAAAATACCAACACAAAAAAAAAAACAATTAGCACAGGAATAAAAACATTCTTAAAATATGAATTTATACATTTAGAATTTTGTAAATTTGTTTTACTTTTTTCCTATGTTAATTGATTCTTTTGTGTATCCATGAACAACATGATTTTTATAAGTATAAAGTCTGTATCACTGTGTTTCAGCATCTTTTTATAACTCAGAATTGCACTATTTATATGAATACAAAAGCAACTCCATTTGGAGTAGAGTTATTGCACTTGACAACATTAACTTTATATTTCACATGTGATGTAGGTTGTAACTGCTGTGGCATAAGAACTACTCAGCAAATTTTTGCTGCAATTTAGAATGAGCATTGTCTCAAATTTTCATACGCCTTTTTTGGGATTTAGTCTGATCTACTCCAAAATGGATGGTTATACCCCTTGTTAAGCAGATTCTTGTCTTGACATGGAAACTTGGAATGCTGTTTAAAATAAGCATAGCTCAAGAATCTTTGAACATATTATCTTTATTTTATTATTTGAATCCAGCATGCAAATCTGTTTCTCTTGCCCTCTGGTGTATTGCAGTTTGCAATAAATGTTATGCCTTGTATAACAAGGAAACAAGAGTGTTAATCTTCAGTTACTTCATTTATATTTAGAATGCCAGGGTAAATGAGAAATCATTGTTGCTGATAATATATTTAAAAATAATTCACAACATTGATTGTATGAAAAACTGGAATAGATGTTATCTGGGCATGATCGGTTCCTCCAGGATCCTCAATACACAGCAACCATGCTGTAACTCTGAAAAAGGTCTCCGGAGTTTGTAACTGCTAAAACAAAATAACATTATTTTTACTTCATCTAGATCACAGATCTCCTAGGGATCATTTTGACTCTGAATTTTATTGAGAAATGATATACATGTGTATGTAAATCATAAGAATATTAACATCATTTTAACCTGTACAGTTTCTTTCTCTTTCATCAGAGGCCAGCTTCACGGTGTCTGAGAAGCCGTCAGATAGTACCCCTAATAAGACAAGTAATACACTGGAGAACAATGGACCACAAAACAGCAGCTCTAGTAGTGAGAATGGCACAAAGTCTGACAACGATACCAGCAGTCTACTGACTAATGGAGAATCAGGCAAAAGAAAAACACTACGAGAATATTTAGCTGGCTTACCAGGATTTAGTATGAAGGTAAAGTTCTATCTGAATTAAGACCTGTATTATTTTATATTTGCAGTACTAATTCAAATAACATTCATGTCTTACAGAATCATAATTTCCTCCTACAGTGTGAACAAATTGTTCTGTAAAAAAAAATCATGCAATGAGTCAGAGTGTTTGGATCTAACACCCTCGGTTACTCATCAAGTGGTCCCCATGCCATTCCAGCAGAGGTGGAATTGCTATCATTGCAAAGAACTCCATAATTTACCGTCTTAACTACACTACAGCTTTCAATTTTGAACACACATTGTTTGAACTGGTCCAAAATTCACTCATAATGGAACAAAGGTCAGTCCATTTTTTCTCCCTCTACTGCCCTCCTCCTAGTGGAAAAAAAAAACAAACCTGAAAGAATCTCTCTTTTTGGAGCAGTTACCTAATTTAATGGAGTATGGAAATTCAGTAGGTGGCAACCTGATTATTCTTGGAGATTTCAGCTTACACTTTGACTGTCCTGGAAACCTATGCACATCAAAACTCCTAGATTCTATTCACATTGTCAGCCTCAGTCATTTACCCATAAAGATGGTCACATTTTAAAATGGATTCTTCATAAACCTGACAATATTTTTTCTACAGCCTTCATTAGCATCCCACACACTTGCACCAGATCATCTCTGCATCAAGTGCCATTTCAATGTATCCATCCCAAATAATCTATCTCTATTAGCTAATAAGAGAAACCTCCGTATGATAAATAGAACCAAAATAATGCATGACATCCAAGTAAACCTAACAACTTCATTACTTCTATATATTATTTGCTCTGATTCCAACATCACTTCTGCTCAAGTGCTTGGATTCAATATTGCTTTCATTTACCAATGTTATCAATACTTTTCTGATTCATCTGGGAAATTGCCATCATTTTTCAAAACTGCTGTTGTAAAGCCTCTGTTGAAGAAACCAACACTAGACCCTAATGATTTAAAGAACTAACATCCTGTTTCTAATCTCGTATTCATTGCAACATTGTAGAAAAGTTGTTTTGTCCTAGCTTGTATCTCATCTGAATTCAAAGTCTTTTTAGCAATGTCCAGTTTGCGTATTGCTCTCACCATAGCACTGAAACTATCGTTCTGAGAGTAGTTAACAACCTTCTCTCACCCTCCTTGACTTGTCTTTGGCATCTGTCACATTAGACCATCTCCAGTATGTATTTGGTGTTCAAGATACAGCTTTACTATGGTTCAAGTCCTACTTAGTTAACAAGGATACTGTGATCTCATTCAGGATTGCTCTTAAAACCCCTTTTCGACTACAAAAACAGACATAAAGACTTAATAATGTTTACTTCTTTAATTATTGTCAGCATGTTTTTTTTGTAATTTCATGGTGTTTGTTTTTGTAATCTTGTCATTGTATATGTTTTTATGTGTTATCTTAATATTGTAAAGTCCTTACAGTTTCTAAAGATAAGGCACTAAAGTATATCCACATTATTATTATTATTATCATTATTATTATTATTATTATTACTTCCAAACTAGGTTTTACACACACCTGTTGAATTCTTCTCATGGGAGCATTACTTTGTCAATACCTTTGACCTTTCTCAGCTGATGTGCATGTACTATTCAAGCCTAAATGCACATTTCTTTTTGGAAACTTTTTGAGGCAGAATTGTGCATTTTATTGTTGATCGCCAATCAGATCTTTTTGGACACATCCAGCAAATGTGAATGTTTCTAAAAAATAAAAACTCACCCACTTCATAAATTTTTGTGAATAATATGTATTAGCAAGAAATTAAATGGATTCTAATGGTCCTAGCAAATGCTTTTTATGATAGAAATAATGCTTCTTTATGCACATTTTTGATGGAATTACTAATGGATAAAAACATATTTGACTAGTGAGTACAAGTACACAACTATTTACGCATGTGTTAACAGATTTCATATACATAAAAATAAATACAGTAGTCCCCCTTTTATATGGCAACCCCTTCTGCACCGGGAAAGTGGCCTTATAAGATGGGTGGCCTTTCCAGAGGGGGAATAAATTTTTTGTGAGAAGTATATGTAATGTACGCAGTAAGAAAGCTTCATTCTTCCAAGCATTTAATATCTTTGTTTAAAAGTAACATTAATTATTAAAAGGTTCTTCTTGTTATAATAATAGACTTATTTCAACTGAATATGCATTAATAGTTCTTATTCTTGGCGTAAGTGTGATATGCGAGCGGGTGTTGTTGTCATGCACATTGCAAAACCATTCAAAAACGCCATTTAAATCTTGGTACATACACAATTCTCTTTCCATTTGCTCCATTTTCCCACTGCTGCTGAATAACCTCCTTATCAGTTACGATGTTGTTTATTCAAGTCTTTTCAACATAAAATTGTTTTATTCGAGTCTTTTCTACCTGAAATCGTTCGGCAAGTTCCCCCTCCCCACCTCACCTGATGTCGTCAAGTAGAATAACCGACTTTTTTCTAAAATAATCGTCTCTGTTTACGTGATGACATGTTAATGTTTGGTAATGATTTGTTCAGATGTTGCTCACTGTATGCGATTTAATTATGCAGACAAAACTTTTGCAGAGAGGACGAAATGCCTTCTTTGTAAAGGAATGTGTTGTCACGTGATTTTTCGGTCTTTGTCTGGTACCCTGTTTTGTTCAAGGTTAATTTCTGTGTGTGTGTGTGTGTGCACAAATCTATTTTTAGACTATGCTGACCCTGTTATGATCTCGGCAATTGCGTCCGGTTGTAATCATCAGTGTTGCCAACTACAAGACTGATAAATCAACTTTTCTGCATTTAAACAAAATGCCATGTGTTTTTTAAAGGCAGCGATTTTGTCACGTGATTCATTAGTCGCAGTCTGGTACCCTATTTGTGTTTACATTTTTTTACACTAAGTGAGAGAAACCAAAACGGCTTCGATATGAACGCAGATTTGATCTGAACAATAGCACCTCGCGG
This sequence comes from Megalonaias nervosa, assembly GCA_016617855.1. NCBI lineage: Eukaryota > Metazoa > Mollusca > Bivalvia > Unionida > Unionidae > Megalonaias > Megalonaias nervosa. The sequence continues at coordinate 140,935 of JAECUM010000076.1, forward strand.
CCGTTAGGATTTGTAATCTTGACAATTATTGTCAGTAGTAATAGCCACTAATTATGAAAGTGAACAAGCTCAACATCTTACTAAGGGAAGCTATAAAGGATGTCAAACCATTTTCCCGCAGACTTGTGTATTGTACATCAATACCGCCACTTCTCAGCTGTTACTACTGTTCAATAATTGTAATCTTAACAATTATCAGAGTGACTAAACTGGACATCTCATGATAACACAGCAGTAAGGCTAATAGGATTACGTGTACTTACCTTTTTGTATGGATTAAAATTTGAGTCTTTCTCAGCTTTATGGAATAAATATGGCTTCTCTTGAGGCGTAAATGATATAATATTAACCTTAGTGGTACATGTACTTTAGTCAACACTTCTTTCAGTAACGAAAACCTGACATCGGGAAACAGAAATCAGATTACTTAACACACGTTATGAATAAAATTGATTCTGGATACATATTACAAAATAAAATGCGGCCGCTTGTGAGGGGTAAATTTTATATTTTTGCACTATTATGCTGGCCGCTGGTCACGTTAGCGGGGTGGCCTTTTGTGAGGGGTACTTTTGAACACAAACCCATCGGTGCCATCGGATTCCGGCCGTAAGGAGTGGGTGGCTGCTGGTCAGGGGGGCCGTTCAAGAGGGGGACTACTGTACTAAACATGTAGGAACTGTTTTAAGTACTTGTTTAATATGGAGCAAGTTGATGTTTAATATGCATTGATTTACAATGGTAACTGTGCCAGTGAAGCACATACTGTTGTGCTTGTTTTTATTATTCACCCCTCTTTTATTATTCACACACACACACATTTTTTGGGTATATGCATAATTTATTTCAGCTAACTGCTTTGGTTGGTTATAGGATGGTTCGATACATAACATGGTCACATTTTATGGACCCACACCATGTTATAGTGGGGTCAAACTGTATGTATAAGCCATGGCAAAATGGCAACATAATTGCTTTTGGTCCAGATTTTGAACTGTATTCTTGATACCATTACAGCCAAGGAAGAGAAGTAATAAGAAGTTGAGTCATGCTGCTCAGATTGCACAGACAAGAGAGGGTTGTATAGATTTAGAGAGTCCAGATTCCATCCTGGTTCACACTAACTTGAGAGTATGTTGTATTGTCATTGCTCTGTTTCCACCTCTTCCTCTGTCTCTCTCTCTCTCTCTCTAATGTAAAACAAACTTCCCATTATTTAAAAAAAAGGCACTCACACACAAAAAAATATCAGCATATTTGCACCCAATACACAAGTGTATACTAAAGTAGGAAGGAGAAATTCTGTTCATGATAGAGAATAGCACAGAGGCATTCATCAGCTGAGTTTGTATGGTTTATGGGATGGTGTACTGAGTCTTTACTGGTAATTTGGAGCTAAACCACTTTAACTTTTAATTACTTTAGGCCCATAGGACCCAATATTTTGTGTACAGGAATTCAGAGCATCCAGATATTCTAATCTTTTGACATGGACTACTAATTTGTAGCTACAACGTCAAGAAATAATCCCAAAATCGATTTTTGTTAAAAGAAGGATATAGAGAGACAGTCAATTACTTTGCCTGACTGTGAGTCTGAAATAGCTAATGTTACGGGCTGGGGCCTTTTTTGTTGTCCATTGTGCATCACCAATAATACAATTTCTGTTTTCGAGTTCTCAAAACCAGTGCCAAAATTCAACAAAGGTTAGCTGACAGCATCCTGACATGAAGGCCTTTCATATTTATATAACTGATGTCAGTCAGGCATCGGGTGTGGACACAGTTAATAAAATTAGAAGAAGAAAAAAATGTGAAACAAACTCTTATCAAAAACTGATGAACAGAATTGACAGCATATGACATAAAGTCTTTCAGGCTGGTACAAAATTACACCCTTCCATAATCAGTCGTTAAAAAAATAAAAACCTTTAAATGACTTCGCAAAAGTAGCTACACAGAATGTGATCAAATTTGATAAAAGTATTCAGGCATATAGGCATTTCATATTCATACAAGTTGAAGTTGCTCAGCCATCAGTAATGAACAAAAAAACATTTAAACCTTTTAGGTACTTTTAAAAAAAAAAAATGTATCAGACCAGATTTGCTAGAAATGATAAATTTGTAGATATGATGCCAATCTGTCATCAGCTATAGCTGCTCTTGATAAAAATTGGAAAACCTTCCATTGGCTTCTCAGTAACTTTTGACCAAATTTGACAAAAGCAATCTGGTATGAATGCCTTTGAAATTTGTGTAATTGATGCAAATCTGCCATTGGATGTAGTGGCCATTACTAAAAATAGAAGAAAATATTTTATTTTATGACATTTTCAAAAACCACTTTTCAGAACCTGACCATATTTTACAGAAAGTATCTTGGCATGACAACCATTTAAATGTATACAATTGATAACAAATTTGTCACCAAAAAATATGGCCACTTTACAAATTAGAAAAATCTTGCAAAATCTTCTACTGATAAAATGACTGAAAAGATATTTACCAAATTTGACAGAAAAAAGCCTGACACAAAGACCTTTCAACTTGATACAAATGATGACAATCTACTAACATTTATATCCACCATTTCTATTTTTAAAAAAATGTAAAGAAATTTTCAAAAACCCTTCAACAGAACATATCCAGATTATACAGAAAACACTCTGTCTTGAATGCCTGTCTTGTTTAAATATGATGCAAATCTGTCATCAGATAGAGCAGCTGTTAATAAAAATGGAACAGACTTATCAATGTTTCTCAAAAAGCACGAGACAGAGTTCAACCAATTTTGACAAAGGGCATTCAAGCTTAAATGCCTTTCTCATTTATTCTAATGATGACCATTCACCGTCATATATGACTTCCGTTACTGAAAACAGAAGAACCATTCCTACAACTTCACTTGAAAAACGGGGGAACAGAATTTAACCAATTTTGACAGAAATCATCCCAGCTTAGAGGCATTTCACTACTGAACAAATAATGCTGGTGTGCCATCAGATATCTGGTTAAAAAAAAATAGAGAAAACTTAAAATGATTGTTTCTGATCCTGATTTATTGGTCAGTTGCTCGTGCATTAGGCAGATATCACCCATGTGCGCAATACTGATCCCACTTGGTCCTTTTGTTTTGACTTGCATATTTACTGTGATCTACTCGTAAGAAAATGAGTTCAGCTAGTTTAGTAAGTATCTGGAAGTTATCTTTCCATATTAAAGCACATAATTTGAATGTGTATTTCCTGAGGATTTTCAGCTTTGAACTTGAAAATATAGGCTTTTCTGTAATAAAGATGTTTGTTCATCACTTTCTTATATGCTTGTTTCAGGCTCTGATAAGTAAGCACACATTTTCCTTGTTGCCGCCCAACTATCAGTTTAAGCTGATCAACTTGCTGCCAGAATGTGACAAGATTGTTGGGTCAGATGGAGGACTAAGGTGAGACCTTAATAAGACTATTGCAAATTAACAAGTATGGTAAATTGGATTTTTATTGGATATTGAGATATAATCATGTGTGTGCAGGTAGGGATGTGTTTACTGTTCAACTCGTTGGTTTAAGCACATCAGAAACAACATTCACCCAGATTTGTTTTTAGGAAATCTTTATACTGGTGCAAAAGTATTTACACTTTGCTGTGTCCATATGCTAGATTCTGCACGTAAAACAAGGCCTTTTTGATTGGCAAAATGTGGCTGCAGTACTGTAAGACACTGACTTACATTAACTTTTATACAAAGTGAGATCAGTTTAGTTTGCTTTGGGGTTTACTGCAGAGCAGCATAGGTATCGTATTTGATGCCAAGGCAGTTTGGAGTAAATTGCTGAATCAGAGGTAGGATTTGAACCCATGCCTTTCTGTTGAAAATCCAGCATGTTAACCTTGGAGCCACAAGGACTTCAGCCCTCATTAGTCACCTTTTACGACATATGAAATGGTGCATTCTGCATTGCTGAGCCTGCCATGGGTAGGTAAGTTTAGGCACTGATAACTAACCATTAATAGTGAACACACATAATTTAAGAGTGCAGTTAGCTAAGTAAAAGATATTTATATGGACAATTGTTTTTTTAATGGCATATCATTATTAAAAGTTATGGCCTCTTTGATTTTTACATTTACCGCTCCCCTAAGACCAGCTCACAGTAGGTAGATCAAAATTCTATGACAGAGTGCACACCTGAAAACCACTTCCTGTAGGATCATAGTTTTTTTGTCTTTTTTTTAGCAATGAATAAGGCATTTTGTGACATTTTAGCAGGCATGCAAAGATGGGCAGGGTTGTTTAGTCCTTGGGGTTTTCTTTGAAAATCATAGGAAAATAAGAATGAATGGTCACTTTTATCTACCATATTATTAAAGTGAAGCAAACTGAAACTCTGGTGGCTGCTGGTCAACATTACTTTCGTGTTCAAGCCACTTGCTATGTGTTACATAAATGTAATTAAATTGCTTGTTAGTTTTAAAATTCTTTTTTATTTTATTTTTGTTTCATTACATTTTATTGTAATGATTATTTTCACGGGATTCGAAATTCTTTTTCAATAATTCTGTTTATCTAAGACGTAAAATCCGTTACATGAACAATATTTTTAGTTCACCTTGGTCCGCGGTAGTGTAAGCGCTACGCAAAAACGATTGGCTATTGCCAAAGTCATTTCGTTTAGTCAGAATAAACAATGTTTTATTTTTAAATTTTTTTCATAGTGATAATAGATAGGGGTTCTTCCTACGTGACAAATTGCATTTTTCTTATTGCGTTATTCGAGTGTTAAGAGACCACGTAATGTATCTCGCGAGAACGGGATGATAATTAGGGTGGATATATAACCCTTTCTGAGTGCTTGTCAGTCAGTTGTATTCTGAAACCTTGAAGGCCGGATAGGTATTTTATTGTTGAAACCAGATTGTTTTTTGAAGTTCATTTGTTTTTGGAATTTAATAATTTATTCTCTAGAAAACCAAACGAGTGTATTGTTTTATAAATTCTGGCAGAAAGAAATTCAGTGGAAATTTATTCTGGAACTATTCGGAAACATAAACTGATTCAATTGAGGAATTGTTGCTATTTGTACAAGGACCACATCTGACATCATCGCCTTCCATATTGGAACATCGTTGAGATTCGAACCTGGATTCTAATAGAACTATTTAGTGATAGGACTTGTATTTTTCATTCTTATGATTAAATTTTGGATTATATTCACAAACCATAAGTCCTGTTTTCTTACTTTTACATTGTTTTATAGGGAAATAAATTATTTTGTTAAAATATACAAAGCTTGTTGTCTTCACTCTTTTCTCTTGTTATTAATGTACGAGCCTACACGTAACACTATGTACTTTAATTTCGGCAATGAGTTTATGTGAGCAAAGTGTTCCTGACAGGTTCTTCTTACATTTTAACATGAACAAGTTTTAATAATTTCAGCACTTTGAATTTTCTTGTATGTTCAACACAAAGTAATTCTGGACAGTAGATAATTATTTTCAGAAGAAATTCTTGTAAACTTTTTTTCTAGCCCATGTTTTTGGAAAGGTGGTAATTCTCACAGTATTGTGATTGTTGATAACAGTTTTGCTGTGGATTGGGTTTAAGTCCTTCATTTAAGTGTAAGTTCACTATGTGGGCCTTTTTGTATTGAATATACTGTGGAAATAAATACTGTACTTACTTGCTTATAAGTCAAGTCCCACCGCAAACAACGTAGATCCAGATCAGGGTCTGTGGTGTAGAACAGTAGCATAATGTGCTGACAGATCAGGGTCTGTGCTGTTGAACAGTAGCATAATGTGCTGACAGATCAGGGTCTGTGCTGTTGAACAGTAGCATAATGTGCTGACAGATCAGGGTCTGTGCTGTCGAACAGTAGCATAATGTGCTGAAAGATCAGGGTCTGCATTGTTTGTTCTACATATTTCTCCCAACAGACTTCATAGACCTTGATTTCCCAGCATGTTAGGCAAGAGCAGATTTGTGCAGTTTGCAGTTTAGTTGACAAGAATTCGTCCACCTATTAGGGTGAGCCAGAAGATTTCAGAACACAAGATCACCTCTGGGAAACCTGTCCTTTTGATGCTTGTGGTTACTCCCGTATTCTTCTCTTGATCATATGCCATAATGTGTGCACTGTTGATGTTAAGGAAGACTTGCCATCACTTTGGAAGACTAATGAGTAAATTTTCTGTATCTGTTAGTGTCAGATTCATAAATGTTTGGTTATCCCCCTGATTTTTGTCTCAGTTAAGCTCTCTCTCTCTCTCTGTCTCTCTCTCTCTCTCTCTCTCTCTCTCTCATTATTACCATTTGTAAATTTGTGCAACATTGTATACGCTTTGCTTTTTATGCCTCTATTTGCCTTCAAGGGCATTAGTGTTGTGAGGAGAAACAAATTTGGTTGTGTTTTGTTTTTCTTGATAAGGTTGGTATTTTGTGAATTTCCCTATCATTGCATAATTGTGGTGTATGTAGCGACATGGATTCATATTATTATTCATGTATTGTGAATTTAACTATTTTTATACTCCGTAAAGCCGATTTTCCTTTATTCAATTTTTTAACACAGGTTCTCTTTCAAGTTTAATTTCATTTAGCTGTCCTTGATCGTTGTAAATTTTATTAGCAGCCATGCCTGCTAAAATTCTGCTGATATAGCTAGCTTTATTTCCAGCCTGGTTGACATCTGTATTTGGTGTTTTTCTGATCTGAGTTCAGCATTATTTCCTTTTTCTTTTGAAGAGGAATATCTATCTATCTATCTATATATATATATATATATATATATATATATATATGAATAATATATTATAATAGTGAGAAATCCAAGGTATGTGAATTCTCCCAGAAATTATCATAATTAGCGTAGACTTAAGTCTGTGCATGCGTTGTGTTTTAGTTACATAGAAGTTTTTGGAAATAAAGTATTCTATGCTATGAATGGTTTCTAAGCAGGGCATGTGTAGGTGTGGGTAGGAAGTCCCCTTGGGACACACACTGCAGATTTTTATTGTGCATTTGGAGAGGACAGGTGGTTGTCTCCTGCAGTCTATGGTTTGACAAGGTCTGGAACCTTACAGAGCATAGGTGTATCTATACGATGGGAAAGAAAGTTGCTTCCTCATCTTCAAAAGTTTCGGAGTTCTCATTCTCTTAGTTTCTTGGGTCTCAGAGAAGGATTATCCAGGTCTCAGGAGTCTCTTTGGGTTAGTGTTCCCTTCCAAAGGAGGTAATAAACAGGTGAAGGTAGATTTGTGGGATCATCAGCCCCTACCAAACTGACAAACTCAGCAGTGCTGATATTACTGATAGTAAAATGTATATTTTCTTGTTGGGGGAAACTAATTTTAATAATGCAATACTTTCATATATACTCGCGTATAAGCCCGTTCGCGTATAAGCCGACCTCCCAACTTGACTAGGTAAAAATAGGAAAAATTGCATGACCAGCGCATAAGCCGACCCATAAGTTCACGACTACATCACAAAATGCACAAAGTGAGTTCTAAATACTGGTACATTTATTTAGGCAAATCACATTACTAAAATAAATATTATCTTCAAACTTAACGAAAATGAAAGTAAGAAACCTAATTTATATGTTGAAATAAAAACAATTTATCTTAAATGTTAAATAATAATTGAAATAATAACGTCCTCATACTAAAATCCTGAATTATAAAAGTTTTATCAGATTCAGAATCCTTCAAAATCTGGCTCGGTATTGGAATTGCCAAACAGTTCATAAAACTCAGCTTCTGTTATGGGCGTGCTGTCATCGTATATGTCGTCATTGTCATCAGTGCCATCTGATAATGTGTTGTTCTGCTTCTCATTCTCCTCGTCATTGTCTGATTCAAATATGGCATCGTCCTCAGTTCCATCCATGGCATTGCTGATACAGCACTTTCAAAATGATTTGGCAATCATGTCCGAAGGAATTGAGTCCCATGTGCCTTTGACCCACTTGGCAACCAAGTCGAGGTCCGGCCTCGTGAAATTCCCGCCTTTTGTCATCTTCACTGCGCCTGAACAAACCCATTCGGACCACATCTTTCGTACTCTGTCCTTAAACGGCTTGTTAAGGCAGACATCAAGAGGTTGTAACACTGATGTCAAACCTCCTGGTATCACAGCCAATATTGTTTTCATTTTCTTTGCGGCCTGTTTGACTTCATCTGTCTTGTGTGCTCGAAACATATCCCAGACAAGCATTGAAGATTTCTGAAGAAGTGCACCTGGTCTCTTGTTCCAGACTTTCTCCATGATTCAGTTGACAAAAATATGATTGGTTTTCAGCGTGGACATTGTTCAAGTATTGTGACAGTTATAACTTTGAGCAGAAACCATGTCCACTACCTTATCTCATTAAACAATACATCTGAGAGTCGTTATGTATTAGTAAATTCAATGGCATTGTGCTACAAAATCCCTGAGGCATTTACCACAGATTAAGCGTACCGGTAGTTATTGTACAACACTACAACTAACAAACCACTTTGCTATACAAACAACTAAACAACAGCAGAAGATAAACTGTGGCTGCCTTTTACTTCTGAAACACTTGTCGAAGAAATCCCTCAAATTATATTTTTAACAATTAATCATGCTGACTCGTATATGCTACTTGACTGTTATTTACCCTTCCTAGGCGCTTGTGCAACAAACCCCTATGGAGCCTCTCGCTGTGGTTGCTGTAAGACTATTGTACATGTACATGTACATGACTCTCCACACCAAAATAGTTGTGTCGTAAATACCTTCAGTATCGTAATTCTTAAATCTTTTTATTTACCATAGTTTCTTTTCATATTAACACTGAAATAAGCTAGTGTGCATTTGAACGGTACCGCAGAGCTTAATGATTACTGATTAGTTGAGAGTTAAATACTTCTTTGAGAGATTACTAATCTGGCAGTTCTTTTGGAAAATACACGCACCACCGTGGCTTAAATAACATGTATGGCTGCATTTTCTGGTGGGTGGACATCTGTCAAATAGACGTCAAGTATGGTAATACATGTTTTTCATTCCTAATCCTACCCGTAAAGTTAGAAAAAATACTTGTTTCACTTCAAGACAGCACATATCACATGAGCCATGTGTTATCATTAGGCATGTGATCTCATCTTCAGCGATCGACAGTAACAATAAATAACCGGCAATCGAGAAGAAAAGCTCTAAAATTTTCAGACTTAGACCTTGGCCCGCAGATAAGCCGACCCCCCTTCTTCAAGGCTTTATTTTTTCCTAAATTCTTCGGCTTATACACGAGTATATATGGTTCCTGTTGCTATTACCCAATTTCTTCCTCTCACCCTGCAAAGATGTTTCACTAAATTAGGTTTCTCCTTAGAAAAGAATGAACGGAATACGCTAGAGCATCAAAAGTATAGGCTTTCTCAGAGTATTCGAGTGTTCTGGTTCACCCTAAAGGGAGGATGAATTCTCATTATACAGTCAAGGTATTTTCAGTCTGGAAAAGTACCAGCTTTGCTATAGCAACAGTAACTATTACATCATTAAAATAAGCTTTATCCACCCCAAAAATACATTTTACATTACAGCTGGATGTAGAAGCCTAGAAGATTGATAGATGATGTCAATTTATTTTTATTTGGACATCATGATTCCTTCCTGAATAGGCCCACAGCATCCTCATGTATGTTGTAAGAGGCAACTAATGGAGGCAGGGGCTGTGGTAGCTCAGTTACTAGTGTGCCAGACTTGCAACCAAAAGGGTCTGTGTTCGAATCCTACTATTGGATCAGCTGGGGTTGGCTACTGTGGTGTGCCCTTTGACAAAGTACTTTACTCCAATTGCCTTGCCACAAGATGACCTACATGTCTTGTGTGCCATAGAAACACTAATCAAATCAATCCATAATGGCTTGTTTTAATCAAATAGCACAAGTTACTCAATGAAAATAGAGATCTCAACATAAAATGAAAATTTAGTCTATTATTATAACAGCAAAACACATTTTCTTATGGCTGTTCCATTTGAACATACATGGTACCCAGAGAAGGCACTTTTTAAAAAAATGTATGCCAGGGTACTTAGATTACAGAGTTTATATGAAAACAAAATAAAAATTCTAAATTGCATCTTTGGGTGCAAATAGTGCCTTCCCTGGGTCCAAAGAATATTTTACTGGGACGTTCTTAGAAACCTTTCATTAATTTACCTTTTTTTTTCAGGATCAGTAGTACAGCATTAAACAATGAGTTCTTCACCAAATCATGTCAAGAGTGGAGAGAGAGGTTAAAAGAAGGTTGGTGCTGGATTTGCTATCTACATCATTATCCATTTTCTGAAGTTGCATTCTGTATTAGATTAATGCTATATTTGGTTGCCAGTTACGTAACAAGTATATGTGTTAAACAGTTTTTGGCTCACCTGAACATAAGACCAAGTTAGCTTCTGGAATGGTCATGCATATGTTGTGTGTTGTCTGTCAGAAGTTGTTATTTTCATCCTCTTAAAAACCACAAAACTTATTTCAACCAAACTAGTTTATACAAATGATGCCAATCCACCGTAAAATGTGACTGCCATCACTAAAGATAGGAAAACTTTGAAATAAAAATCCTTCTCCAAAACCACTGAGTAGAAGTTGACAAAATGTGACTGAAAGCATCCTGGCATGAAGGCCTTTCAGGTTTTATACAAATGATGACAGTTAACAATTAAATATGGCCAACATTACTAAAAATAGAAAACCCTTAAAATCACTTCAAAGCAGAAACTGCGACACAGAATTTGACCAGGTTTGACTGATGTTCTTCCAAGTTTGTACAAATGATGCCATTCCACCATCAAATATGGTTGTTGTTGCTGAAAAAAAAAGAAAATCATTTAAATGACTTATACAGTAAAAACTGTCATGAGCGACCTCTGCTGTGAGCGACCACCTGTCATTTCCAACCACAATCGTAATGCACGGATCGATTTTATTATATAAACGCTCTGTTATGAGCGACCACCTGCTGAACGTGACCAGCGACCACGATGTCTTGGCAAAATATGCATTTTGACACTGCTATGAACGACCGCATCGCAAAAACGAGGATAAATTCCACCGACCTTTATTTAATCCCTGTAAGAACGCAGCTCATACCATTCTAAATAAAAACAAAAAAAATTAAAAAATAGGCTGGCTACCAATGTCTGAATAATTTAGCTATGCTTATTGTGTTTTATAGTTTCTGTCGTAAACCAGACTAAAGTATATGTAGATTATTTCCTAGCCTGGTTCCCTGCTTCATATGCTCCCTGCGTTGTTCTCCGCTTTTTGTATAGGGGTGAGCAACGCAGGGAGCATACAAAGCAGGGAACCAGACTAATTATTCCCGCACTTAGCCTGCTTCCCAGCCTTAATCACGGGACCCAACATCCATGTGAACGACCGTATCGCGAGAACAGATGGACACAACTGACCTATATGTAGTCAGTTGTTACAACGACCACTTGATTAGTAACGATTGTTCTGATCAGAAACAAGCATAAAAGGAATACAAAACAAAAAAAGGATTGTTGCTACCGGTGATGGATGCTACAGTCCGTAAACCAGGCTAATGTACATGTCATGAATTGCCATTGTGGTGCCAAAGTTGAATTAGTGGTAGCATATATTGTTTGTCTTTAGAGTTAATCCGTATTGCCGGGGTGAATAAGATCATTGTCTATTAAACCAGCAAGAGAGAATTGTTTGTGGGATTCGATTGATAGTGTTCAAGACTTGTGATGTTTGTTGTTTCCCCCCCCCATGTTAAGTGATTACAGCCCAATCACAAAGCTGTCGCCTATTCAGGTTGGTGCGACCGGGTTACACACTTAGCTTATAGAGTCAGTCCTAGTATGTCATCTTTGAATGAAGCCGTTGACTTTTGTCTCTGAGTAAATGGTTCTGTTTCTGGATGAGATAATTCTTTTTATTTCATTAATTGTTACATATGCAATGCACATGTATAGATTTTTCATATTTTCCCACAGCCCAGTCAAAACCATCTTTACGTTCGATATTACAACTGAGCACTAATAATTTTAACACCTAGAACCTTAATGACAATGGACGAACCTCCAACTAAAAAGAGACAAATTTTAAGGCTGGAGAAAATAGTTATTGTAACTGAAAGAAGTGAAAAAAAGCAGACCACTCGCTAAAAAGCGGTTTAAACATTGGTAAACAAATTTAGGTTGTTATAAAGAAAAAGAAGTAATTCAGAAATGATTTCATATGCTAAAATATGTGATCTTTAAATGTAAATGTGATTTCATGTTTAATGACAGAAGTATATCTTTATTGCTATATAATTTTGTTTTTAGATGAATGCATACAATATTTTAGCAAGAACTATTAATAAAGAATAGAATATATGTACAGTGATTGTGGTTATTTTTCTTGAAATTGTTTTGAAACTGGACCTTGGAAACTGGTCTTTTTGTACAAGCCTGCTATGAGAGACCACCTGTCTTGAGAGACCGCTTTTTGTTGGCAGAAGGGGCAGTCTCTCATAGCAGGTTTTACTGTACTCCAAAGCAGAATTTGACCAGATTTGACAGAAGCATGGTGGCATGAAGGCATTTATATTGTATGCAGGCAGTGCTGATTTATCATCAAATATGACGACCATTACTTAAAATAGAACAGCTTTTTCTAACAAGCCATTGAACAGAATTTGACTGGGATTGACAGAATCAAAAGGTCTTCTGGTTTAATACTAGTAATGCTGACCATCATTAAATATGGCCACTGTTAGTAAAAATACAAAAATCTTTCTATGACTTCTTCTCAGAAACTGAACATAATTTGATGAAATTTGACTGAATGCATTGTGAGTGCTGTTCCATTAAAACATACATGGGACACAGGGAAGGCACTTTTAAAGTGGGGTACTCAGCCATAGATGCAATTTAAAATTTTCTTATCATTTAAATATGAACTCTGTGAATCAAAGTACCCTGGCATATATTTTTAAAAAAACTGCCTTCCCTGGGTACCATGTATGTATTAATGAAACAGCCCTTATATTGAAGTCCTTTCAAGTTTGATAAAAAAAAATTCTGCTGATTTGCTCTCAAATTTGTCTGCATTTACTAAAAATAGACACCTTAAAATGATGATTTCTAAAATCCTGGTCAACAGAAGTTTACCAGATTTGATAGAAAACATGGGACTTTTTTTATATGGCATTCTCCCTTCTGTCTTTCACTCCCTCTCTCAATTACATTGAGTTCTTCTAGAATATAGAAAATTGAATCTTACAAAACATTGCAATTCTAACTGAAATGTCATGTTCATATTATCAAATTTCACCTTGGAACACTGTATTATGGACATATTTACAGTTCTTCTCCAACTTGTTCCGAAAACATGGTATTTTTTTACGAGCAAGTTATTTTAATTAATTGTAGCAAAAACCACGAGTTTTTCCTTTAAATTTCATATTTCCTGTTGCAGAACTCCATTTGTGAAATTCTTAAAGAGATGTTGGCAGGAGGGGCACATTTTGTAATGGGGCACTTTTTATTCACACCAAAAGGTGACTTTAGGCAACAAAAGGACCAAGGGAATTAACTGGCAATGGTGATATCTATGATTCGGTCTTTTTAGCTCTGTTGGCAATAAGGCCAAGTTTGTTTATGGTTTGGCCTTGTTTCCATATTGCATTTTTCAGTATCGGCTATTTTCAGAAACTACCTTTCCAATTTCAACAAAACTTGTCAGAGAGCATTCTGGCAAGTAGAACTTTAAAATATTTACAAATGATCTCAATCCACTGTCAAAGATGACTGCCATTACAAAATTAGAAAAGAACCTTTAAATAGTTTCTGAAAAAACTACATAACAGAATTTGACCAAATTTAACTGAGAGCATTTTTGCCTGATGACCTATCAAATTTGTACAAATTATGTCAGTCTATCATCAGATATGGCCATTACAAACAGAAAATTCTTAAGACTTCTTCACAAGTACTGAACAAAATATGATCAAATTTGATGATAAGCATCCATGTATAAAGATCTTTAAAGCTTATATAGATGATGTTGATCCACCATCAGGTATGGAAATCCTTACTAAAAACAAAACATTCTTGAAACAATATATTTGCAAAATCCGCTGAACGAAATTTAACCAGACTTGACACAAAGCATCCTGACATCAAGGCCTTGAAGATTTGTACAGATTTTGACATATGACTCTAATAAGCCATGTAATTTGGCCACCTTTGCTCAAAATAGACAACCCTGTAACAACTTCTGAAGATCTGCTCAACTAACAGATAAGTCTAAAAAATTTTAAAAAGTGTGGTTCTGGTAATGGTGCGAATAAACATTTGGTAACAATATTAGTAACTTTCTGTTTGTATAATTTTTTGTTGTTGTTCAGCTTGTCTTGTTCATGTCACAGTTTGCAATCTTAAGTTACCAGTTCAAATGTGAAAAAATGGGGAATGGTCAATCCCATTCTTTTGGAAGGGGTGACATTATAAAATAGTTCAGGGTCAAGACCATTTAAAAAAAGGTAGGTCAGGTTACCAGGACTAGACATAATTCTTTGACTTAAACAAAATTCATTTTGTTGACACATTTTGCTATGTTGATCTACTAGTACAGCATGTGAGCATTCACTCAGCCATTGGATGCATACTTTGGTAACATCAGAATGTCACATCATACAGTTACTGTTTGATGGCACATGCAAGCCTTAAAACAGATGAGTTAATGGTGCAAGATAAACACTTCTTTTGCTTTTAATGCGATAAAATGGGTTCATGTTAGATTCGCTAGTCCTGCCATGTGCAACATTCATCACAGGTAAGACAGATATATTAAAAGTTAGAAAAATCAATAGATTATGTCAGAAAAGGTGTGAACTGGCAAAATAAAATGTTTCTGTCAAAAATAATTTGGTACCATTCATATTTTTATTTTTGCCATTTCTGGTTACAGGAGAGTTTACTCCTGAAAATCAACAGAGGATCAAAATGGAAGTGGAAAGAGAGCAGAGTAAAATTGATCCTTGGAAGGTAAGTATGATGGATATACATTTGTCCCTCACTGTAAAGCTATCTTCATACAGCAGTTTATCGGATTACTCAGGCATGTACATAAATCCCATTAAATTGCATTTAGTTTTATTTATTTTCTCTTAATTTTAGCTCTTGGCTAATAAGAACCAGCTAAAGTGTGTTCACACAGGTAACATAAGCATTCCTTATTTTGGTAATGTTTGCTTTACAACAACCTCATTATATCATGTGTCCATATAATGTGGACTTACTTATAATGCAATACAGCTAATGTGAGGAAACTCGATACATGAACAGGAAATATAGTATACTGTTCATAGTTTTTACTGTGCATATAGACTAAATAAAATTTTTTCATGACAGGCATCTTTGAAAGTGCATGTCAGCATCTTCCAGGACAGTTTTGTAAGATTTGTTGATGATAGAACAATGTCACTGATATGAGGCAGAAGTTTGATCACTGTCACTTAATATAATTATAAAGAAAAGTAAATTAACATTTAAAAACTATTAGTGTTGAAGCTGGTTACTGGTGGGTCTTGTAGCTCTTTGCAGTCAAATCATTGTAACATGTAGAACTTTTTAGGGCCCTGCATTAGACAGGAACCCAATTAATTTCCTCTTCCAGCCACCAAAATGCTGCAAACCTTATTAATTAAATATTGGATGCCATTTGGTAAGGCGAATTGCCCATTACATGAAGATGTGCATTTTCAATGTTTTGTCTCCCCAGATCATATTTTGACTGAGGGCTGTTCCATTAAAACATACATGGGACCCAGGGATGGCACTTATAAAAACATATATGCCAGGGTGGTTTGGATATAAAATTGTTTCTGTCCCAGGTTGTTTATTCAATAAAATCACTTTTATAGGTGACTGATAAAACTGGTTTGGTAGGTCTGTCTAAAAGTGCAAGCTAAACGTATTCAAAAACTTCCACTTTAGATATCCAGTCGTCAAATTCATATTTTATGTTATGCACGTCGTACTTGTTCCCGTCAAGAGTATTCCTTCCAATAGACAACAGACTATAAAACATTGTCATTGGTCAGTTATAAATAGGTCGGGAAAGCCTGCCACATGACCCTGAATTTGTAGTTTTACTAATCACAAACAAAGTGAATCTATTTATTTTCTTAATCATAAGGAAAACCAGCAGATTTTTAAAATAAATCTCCTTATAAAATTGAAGTAAAAATTCTGCAGCCACATTAAGTTTAGTCTTGAGAGACTTGGTTTGCATTATTCGCATCCGACGCGCGCTGTGAAAAGAACCGAATGTAGCCATATTGTGACAGTAATGGTGGTGAAACATGTTTTCGACCGGGGAAGAGTCGGTATTCATTTGAGAAAGCAAAACCTAGAGAAATAATTGACAGCCTTAGAGGTAAGTTCTGTTGTTTTTTTCAGCAAGTTAATCAAAAAGTGTTAAAAGACTAGTGAAATTCGTTAATTCAATTATTACAAACGTTGTTGTCATAGACTTGTTTCTGCCGGTCAGAAGCCATTGTAACATGTACTTGTCTTCATCCAATTAACTCAAGATGACCAACATGCACCGAATAGGTGAGGGGCAGATTTCGCGTTAGTTACCTTGTGTTAATTGATTGATGGGACAGAAATGAATGCTTGTGTGTAATGGAGTCCCCATTGGAAATTTTAACTCCAACATGTAATTAATCCAAGTCCAGTTCCAATACATAATTCTGATGTTTTGGAATACAGCTTCACAAACCTTGACTATTTAACGGTTGTCAGAGGAAAAATCTGATTGATGGCACTTCAAAGTTGGAATGGAAGAAGTGCATAGCATAATAACATTGGCATTACTGTTGTATGTTTGTGTGAAGTATCTTATGTGACACTTTAAATGAACTAGTTTCATGGATTCAGTTGCATTTTATTTAATTACTGTGACAGTTTAAAAGAAATCTCGGAACTATTCTAATAAATGGAAATATATGGAGAGGAAGTTAAAGTTATAGAAAAAAAAAAAGAGAAAATTATCTTGAAACCGACGAGTTGGTGAGTAATAGATCATCATTCACCCAATCTTCCAGTTATTTCTGCATAGAAATGATACTGTCCATACCTAATGAAAATGTAACTTTTGGTAATCTAAGTCAAAATATGTTGGGGGGTTTTCATTGATACTTCAGATTCTTAATATGTAACAGTTCTTATTTTCATTGGTGGTGGTCATAACCATGCAAGTATTTATTAACAACATGGTCAGTTGTGGCTTGTATACAAGTAGATAATTATTACAACTTTCTGCTTAGTATCCAGTCATTTCGTTTTCTCAAAAAGTTTAAGCACAATGATACCACAGCTGCAAGTTGAATTAAACGTTGTTGACTTTATGTTTAGATTTTGCTATGTGCATGTCAAGTTGCTAAACATTTGGACAGTACACCATTTCTTGCTATGTTTTTCATCTCCAAAATATACATAGCATATAAAATAATTGCTGCTTTACACTCCATGCCTATTTTTTATTCACTTGAATAATTTTCATAATGAATGCACTAGTGGTCATTTTTGAGTTCACACGTGTTAGTTTCAGCGTGAATATTGTGTTGGCTTTGGATTAAACTTTGTTTTGTTGAGGACTGTCCATTTTGTATACACATTGGGGTGGAGTTGGAAGTTTGAATATGTGTGGGTGGGGATAAGACCAAGTAGTACATACACACCTAATAACAAAACCTTTATTAAAGTTGCAATAAAACCTCTTTGCCATAGCCAACAACAGATAACTGATAGTATTTGCACGCTTTCCAATTTGTAGCCCCTTAACAATTTTAAAAATGAAAAGCATCGAGTGCAGTACATCATTTTCAATTGGCCAGTGAGAGGGCAGTCAACCATTAGTGTACTGCAGTTGCATGTCAAGTGGGTCAGAACTGTGTCATCTGCAACCAGTATTTGCAATGTACAGTTTTAATATTTTTAGAAATAATGAACAAATAAATAACTCCAAAAAGTATGGAATTAGTGAGATTATCAAACACAGCGAGTGATCAAATCTGTTGCTTGAAAACAGGGACTTGATCATGCAAATATGGAGACCGTGTTACTAAAGAAATCCCGTTTTAGTTGAAATGCAAACAAATTGACAGTGTTTGAAGGGGGTTACTAAGCAAATGTATACATTCACACTGGGGAGGGGTTAGAAAAAAGTACACTCTGCAACTTGGGGGGTGGGGAATTTAAAAAGAATGACTGTTTTCAAATGTACTAGATGGACAGCCCCTTATCCTCACCTGGAATGATAACTCTTATTAGGCCAGCAGCGATGATGAGACAGAATAGTTTTAATCTTTTTTTTTTTTTGTTAATGTAAAGATTGGAATGGCTGCGTGAAATTTTAATTATTTTTTTTACAAAATTATTTAGTCTATTTTATTTTTTATAGTACAAAATGTTACTGTCAGAAACTGAATAGGAATTTTGCACCATTATTAACCATATAAATTTAATAATGGGTAATCCCTTGCAATATTTATTTAATCACTGAACATGTCTTCGCACCAAGCTGTGATATCTCCGGCACACATGCACACACATACACTTGAGCTTAAAAGTATTCCCCCCCCCCACTCCGCCAATCAATGCCAGCATGGGCAAGGCACTTATTACAATGCCCTGGTGCTAAATCACTAAATAAGCAAATAGTTTCAGCACTCAGCAGAGAAATAGAAGTAGTTTTATCTTAGATTCCTAGAAATTTGTATTGGTCAGTAGAGTGTGCTTCCCTTTGAAAGACATTTTTTAAAGTTTCAAAATATAGCTGCTCCTTTTATCATAGCCTAGATGCCATTTTATTACTTTTTTCAGACAGAAATACTAGAAAGTGTCAGTATTGTTATATCAAGCAACATTGTGGTGGACCATTTGGTGATTTTACTACAAACCAACTTCTATTCATGTTGACAAATAAGATACAGAAGCTGAACTTAAGGTTACTGAGGAAGAAACTGCCATCAATGATGCAAGCGCTGCCCTTTTCAAAAAAGGTAGTCAAATAGAGTTCAGTACTTTGTGCAGAATGGAGTAATCCAGAAAGTAGCCAATAGGTACAAAGTCAAACAGTTGTTTTATTTAGGTGATGTTACAAAATTGTACAAAATAACACAAATTTTCTTTTGAAGGATTTCCTGTTAAAAATTTTCCAGTAAAAATTGGTATGTGTATGCATCTCAACAAAAGTCTGTATGATATTACTCTAATTGCACTACCAATCCAATTGGTGAGGGGTTTCATGTTTATAGTACAAAGGTGTTGGCAGTTTCCTTCAACAGCAGGTAGTTTTGAAAGCCATTCAGCTTGTACATTGACATGTTGTGTCACATTTAGATAAATTACAGTGAAGAGTGTGTTATTTGTCATACATTTCAGTATCTTGTTCACTTCTGCTGAAATTTGGGGTCACATTGGAATCACAACATGAAACATAGTTACAACACTAGTAACCATTACAGAGCACTGACTGATTATGTTCAGGATTTAAGTATGTGTGTCTTAGGGGTTATCTCATATAGTTCAAGTTTTTAATAATGCTTATCAGTTCTTTTCTTATTTTACAGGCATCTACCTCTGTGTGCCCAAGGCATTAAGATGTATGAAAGGGATTTCCCGAAAAATTTGCCAGTTTTTAAAAAATCTTACTTTCAGTTTAGAAATGATGAATCCCTTAAAATTGTCAAGATAAAAAATGTTGAAAGAAAAAAGGTTTACTGGTTCTATTGTTATTTCTGTTATCTTTGTTTTAGCAGTTTAAATTACCAGAGTACATGTTCAAAGATGAAATTATGCCATTTATAGATGCCATTTATTGGTGTATATGAATTTCAGATTGAGCATTTGTCATTGTTGTACATATTAATGTTAAACATGTAACTGAAGTACCAACATGTCAGTTATCCATAGCATTCAGTTTTCGAAATCACATTTGCTGCCATGAGCCTGTTGCTATGATCT
Source organism: Megalonaias nervosa (assembly GCA_016617855.1). Classification (NCBI taxonomy): domain Eukaryota; kingdom Metazoa; phylum Mollusca; class Bivalvia; order Unionida; family Unionidae; genus Megalonaias; species Megalonaias nervosa. The sequence continues at coordinate 160,963 of JAECUM010000076.1, forward strand.
AGGTACATTTGTGATCTGTAAGATGGCAAATGTGGATTTAGATGTAAGGGTTTGGGTCAATACTGCTTGTGTTAGCTTTGTTTCAGATGGAGTTGTCATGAACAACATCTTTTGTTTAAAGTTTGTTGGTTAACTTTACTGACTCTCCAGTTGCAAGTGGTCATTCATATTCTTGATAAACTTGAATTTCTTAAGTTTTGACAATTTATTGTCTTTATCCTGTTAAAGATTGGAACACAACATTTTAACAATGATGTAAGAAATTATTTTGGTAATATATTTTGAAATAAAGATGTTAAATTGAATGCTGTTTTGAAGTATTGTTTAGACCACTTCCCAGCTATAAATAATAAGGCATACAGAACCATGCATAATTTAGTAGAATAGATCAGTATATGGCAACCTTGTCAATCACATTTTTCATCTCCTACATACTTAACTGTTACGTGTAGGCTTGTACAAATATAACAAAAGAAAAGAGTGAAGCTAACAAGCTTTGTATATTTTAACAAAATAATTTATTTCCCTAGAAAACAACATAAAATATGAAATGGGACTTACGGTTTGTGAATATGATCCAAATATTAATCCTAAAATTGAAAAATATAAGTCCTATCACTAAACAGTTCTAATTGAATCCAGGTTCGAATCTCGATGAAATTCCAATATGGAAGCGATGACGTCAGATGAAGTCGTTGTACTTATGGCAACAGATCCTCAATTGAATCACAGTTGATAATGTTTCCGTATAGAATTCCAGAATAAGTTTCCACTGAATTTCTTTGTCCCAGAACTTTTTATGAAAAAAGTACACTTGTTTAGTTTTCTAGAGAATAAATTATTAAATTCCAAAAAATAGATGAACTTCAAAACAGTTTGGCAACAACAATAGAAACACCTTGTTCCCTCAAGGTGTAGACATATGACTGAATAATTTTAATACCAATTGACTGTTTTAAGCCTCGAATTTAGATCACATGGTAGCTCACATGATGGACTTATGTGACATTAATTTGAACATCGCAATAGAAGCGCACAACCGGTAGGCACGTCCGCCATGGAAGAACTTAGCGAATCTTATTATAAAATTCAATAAGAAAAGTTGTTTACAAATTAGAACTAACATGCAATCAGAAAATGACCTTGGTAATAGCCAATCATTTTATCTTGATGTTTACAAAATCTATGAACCAGAGTGAGCTAAAAATAGTGCTGAAGAAATATTATAATCTAATAGGGTCAAGTCAATTTTCCAAAAAAAGAGGTTCAAATCCAATGAAAATTATCATTGCAATAAAATGTAATGAAACAAAAATAAAATAAAGAATTTTAAAACTAACACACAAGCAATTTAATTACATATACATAACAAAGCCTAATGTTGTAACCAAATTTCCATTTAATGTGCTGACCAGAAATGTTAACAGTCTGACAACCAGATTTAGGTTTTATTTTATATTGAAACACTTTAGCTGCCTGTAATCTGGCAATGGACCCAGCCCGTATACACTATGACTAACATAAACATGATGACTCGACTGGAGCTGGTCTGTAAGAGATACTCTACAGAAATGAGCATTAGATTTAAAACTATAATCTTGAATACAATGTTTAACAAAGTAATACAAGTGCAATTTATAAACTTTAATTACAGGTAAATATATATATATATATATATATACACACATCAGGGTTTTCATCATTTTGTGGCATAAGGGACCACACAGCAAATGATAATTTGATAAAACAAGGTGTAAAAACCTTATTACAATCTTGGCTAAAAACATTTTCTTTGTTAGAAGGTTAAAGTTTAATTTTCACGGCCAAATTCCTAATTATATATATATATATATATATATATATATATATATATATATATATATATTCCAAAGGCTTTGCTATAATTTTCTTTTGTTACCAGATTTAATTGGTTTTGCGTTTGTGTTCTCCATCAGAAAAAATAAGCTGAATTATAATATTTTTATCACCTAACGTGTTGAAGCCAGGTAAACAATGGCAGTTTTAAATACCAAAGGCATGATCAACACCTTATTTCATAAACATTAATTTAGAAATCTCTGGTTGCAGACTCAGTGCAATTAAAACATGAAAAGAAAAATTGTTTTGTATGAATACTTGAATACAGCTCAGATTGACACATTTTTCTTTATGAACGTTTTGCATGTCATTCAAAAACATGAAAACAAGTCTCAGGTTAATTTTTAATAAAACGTGACTATCAATAGTTTTGATCCATCCAAATAAATAAATGACAAATGTTCATGTTATGTTAGTGCTGTTCCATTAAAATATACATGGGACCCAGGGAAGGCACTTTTAAAGTGGGGTACTCACCCATAGATGCAATTTAGAAATTTCTTATCATTTTAATATGAAATTTGTGAAATCGAAGTACCCTGTTGTATATTTTTAAACAACTGCCTTCCCTGTTTAGCATGTATGTTTAAATGGAACAGCCCTTAATGAACAGAGATGTTTCCACACAAAAGTGATTTTTATGATTCACCAGCTGGTACATGTACATGTATGTTGACACTTTCAGCAGACAGTAAAACATAGTACTTTACAGGTTGGTTTTTTTTTGATGATGACGTATTTTGAAAACTGTTTGGAAATTAAATTACAAATTTAAAAATAAATATCTCTGAGTAATCTGCTAATCATACCAGTATAAATTGTTTACTTCATGATGTACAACATTCACGACACAGACATGTACAAAAACTTGTGAAAAATAAACAATAAATTTTAATATAATCTGGTAATCTTTTCTCAGTTGTAATATTATAAAACAATCCCCATTTTCATTGTATCATAAATAATCTTCACTGTTTGCATGTGTGTGTATGTATGTGTGTGTGTGTGTGTGTATATATATATATATATATATATCAGAAGGTCATGCTTTCACCCAGAATTCTGAAATAAATATTTGATATCTTGCAAGGACCCATCATAATACATTTTCTTTTTTTCTTCAGGCCAAAAACTTTGAACCTATCTGGGGACAAAAGTGAGTAGACATATTGTCAAGTTACCTTGTATCAGCACATGCTTGTTTATAAGATTTGATTTTTATACCCTTGCCATAAATATGGCAGAGGCATTATAGTGTTAGGCTTATATATCCTATATGTGTATTCGTATTTACATGTGTGAGTTTGAGTCTTGGGCTTGGCCAATGTTGGTATGTGAGAAAACTTGCCATTAGCTTCCCATGGAGTAGGCACTTCCTACAGAGATTTTCCTGGATTCTTTCCTCCACCAGTTATACTGGCTGCCATGTATAGCCTATCCTGCACTGAGAAATGGCATTCAACCCAAAACAACGAAATTCATTTTTATGTACATCCAGAACCTTTGTGTGTGTGCAAACTAACCATTTATCTATACATGAACCGTGTTCAGACTTGACAGATGTTATTGATGTGTTGTCAGTACGTGCATATCATTTTGTTGTTATGCTGTAATGCATATTTGGCTGTAACGTCAATTGAACCTAACGGTATGCTTCTTCGTCTGTTGTGAATCACGTGTTGTCCTTTATCCATTCGCAGTTGTCATTGACAGTTTCTCAAAAACATTATGACCATTTTGCTCTTGATTTGACAGGAAACATTCTGGCATCAAGGCCTTTTATATTTGTTCATTGGATGTTGGTCCATCATCCAGTATGGTAACCATTACTGAAAATTTAAAAATCTTCTAAGAATTCTTCAAAAGAACTAGAACTGCTTGACAGAATTAGAAAATTTGACAGGGCCTTCAGATATGTACAAAAGATACCAAATTCACCAACAAATATGGCAACCAGTAATAAAAGCAGAAATTCATTGACTTTTTCCCAAAAAGTACTTGACAGAATATAAATTTGACAGAAAATTTGACAGAAGGCATCCTGGCATGGGGTGTGTCACGTTTTGTAGAAATAATACTGATCTTCAACCAAAATATGAATGAAAACCTTTAAATGACTTTTCAGAAATGACTCATCAGAATATCCAATTTGATAGCATCCTGGCATACAGGGCTTTCAGTTTTTGGTAACAAAGCTAAACTGCCATCAAATCCAGCCATTGTTTTTGTAAATAGAAAAATGTTCAACAACTTTTTCTCAAAAACCGCATACAAGAATTTGACGAGGTTTGACAGAATTTATGGCACAGAGAACTTTGTTCAAATAATGCTAATCAAATATAGCTGCCATTACTAATAATAGAACAACCTTTAAATGGCTTCTAAAATAAACTGAAGAACAGAATTTCACCAGACTTGTGACTTGAAGAGAAATGGATTTTGCAAACAAAAGTTTGTTCTGGAGTAAGTTCCTTGACCAGACTGGATGTCTTGCACATGAAGTAAGAAAACAAATGTTAGATTTTGAGGTTTAAAGGTCTGAGGTTAAGATTCACAGTTATAAGAAAATAATGGTTTTTGCTCGGTAAATTTAGTTAAAGACTGCACACGTTGATCAAAGGTCACAGTCATTGAGACTAATTGGTCAATAATCTCCACAGAGTCAACCATGTCCAACAAGTGCCTGTTTAAGACGGGCTTGTTGTATAATGTACCTTTCACGATGATATTGTTTGAAAAGTGATGAAGCTTTATGAAGTAGTAATATGCCTATTAGACAAAAGTTTCATTCAGTGTTTTTGATGTTAAGGTTGTATTTACAGAAATCACCATTTCAAGCTATTTCGGTTGTCATTGCTGATTTTATTTGTCATGCCTGTGAAGCAAAAGTGAAATGTAAGTATCCTTTTGAAGCGTTTGATGGCTGGATCAACATAAAGAGTTTCTACTTTGGCACCAGTGATTGTCAGGATTGCCCAAGGCAGTTAAAATTTCTAGATGATAATTGATTTCAGTTGAAACAATTAAATGATTGAAAATATGCTGGTTTGAGCTTCTCTCAGCTGATTTTCACCATGAAGTTACTGAGTCCACTAGTACAACATAATCTTGATTTTGTGGAAACAATCGAAAGAAATGAATCCCTTGAGAATGCGCAGACCTGCTTAATATGGGATTAAATTTTGAATTAAAAAAAGAAAAGAAAAATCTACACACAGGCAGGCTGTTGAAGAAAACACTACTAGATAATGATTGAAGGTTAAAGGTGTACAAGATAAAATTTAAGGACTTATTGGAATACTCTAAAATGTTACATCAGTATTTGAAAGTCATATAAGGGAATATACATAATAGAAAGGTTTGTACCTGAGATGGTGCACAGCAAGATCTTTGTTTTTTCCATTGTAAATCCATAGTTATGTGTTTGATTATATCTTAAGGAAGTTATAAAGCAACAAGTATAAAAGTATATATTTACAGAATTTTTTTTAATTTCAGAACTTTAACAGATGTGCCGAAGGCATCAAGCTCTACTCCAGTTCCGAAAGCTTCCTCTCCACTGAAAGTGAAGGCTGTGAAAAAATCTACATTAGTGTCTACCATGTTAAAACAGAGGTCCATATCACAGACTGTGCTTGGAAGTACTGTGTCTCACACCCCCTCCACATTAACCCAGACTGTGTCTATGTCTCAGGGAGGGCTGCTTATGAAGGTTCAGACTTCCAAACCTACCTCGGTTAGTACTGGAGAAGAAAAGACTGTTTCCAAACTAATATCTGCTCCAGTTTTGCAACAAGTACTAAAGCGACCTGCTCTTAACAGTATGTTGAGTGAAATTGATCATGAATCACTTGGTGTAGCTAGTCCTCCAAAGCAGCAGAAACTGTTGATACAAACACCTATTCAACATATACATCATAAGCAGCCACAACAAGCCCAGGCCAAAACACTAGCACAGATCCGTGCACAAACTCAAGCTGCCAGGATGCAGAAAGTTCAACAAGCAGAGGGCAGAATGATAGCCTCACAGGCAGGTGTTGCAGTAGCAAATACAAATATAGTACAACAAGGACATGTTCAGTCTCCAGAGAGGGAGGGTCAGACACCAAAAATAGCTGCTCATAGTATGCCACCAACCCCTCTACGTTCGCCATCTGGAACACGGACTCTTGCACAAATCAAAGCTCAAACCCAAGCAGCCAGGGCACAAGGACAAGGGCATACTAGGACTTTAGATCAAATTAAGGCTCAGACAAAAGCTCGGGTGCAGATGCACACTCATTCCCAACAACAAGTCGAAGCCCAAGCCAAGCTCCATGCCCATCTGCTTGCCAAGGCTCACGGTATTACCTCACCCACAACTACCTCCTCTAGGATACATATTCCAAATATTATCTTACCACCACAGGGTCGGCCAAAACAGACTATCAAACTCCCTAGCACAAAGTCTGACAGTTCCTCCGAAGGTGTGAACCTTAAAAGATCTATGGAAATTTGTAAGCAGGCTTTGGCGCAAAGTCAGAGAAACTCCAGTAGCAGCATGGTGTCCTTACTTCCAAAAGGGAATTCACCCGAGTTAAGTGATTGCAAGGAGATCAGTGATATTCAGCCTCATCAGACACAGCAACAAGGGGCTGGGCAGATTAGTTCTAGAAGCAACAGCCCAGATTTAAAACAAAGTGCCTCAAAAGTATTGTTTTCACAGAGAAAACCAACAAGTGTTGCTGGTGACACAGCCAGAAGTGGAATCTCAACAACAGCAAATGCAACATTTAATACCTCTGTCTTTGGTGCAGTGCCTCATAACTTAGGTGTATCAGTTGTAAGTGGAGCTGCAACTCAAAAAAGTGGTAGTTCTGAGGTGTCTTTTGTAGTTCTTCCCCAAGGTCTATCTGCCCCAGGAAATTCATCAGCCTCACAGCATACAACAGTATTCACAGTGCCTGGAGGACAACAGTTTATTGTCACCTCTGGTTTGACTAACAGCGTAGCAGGGTCCACCCAGACTCTGTTGCAACAACTGATGCAATCTGGTGCTAGAATAGTTTCCAATAAGACTTCAGCTCCACAGAGAGCTGCTAGTGCACCACCACAGAACAGAATTCAAAGGATACCAACCCCAGTGGGGACGATTGTAAGGTCTGCTAGTGTAGGTACTACAGATTCCAGTGAACAAGGAGATCAGTTAAATTCCAACAGGAATGAAAATGTTGTTTTACAAATTCCACAGGATCAGGTGAATTTTTTATCGAAGACTGGCACTGCTACAGTACCAGGCCGTGATGGGTCTCAGACAGATAATCGGCCTGTGATAGTCACATCTTTTGATGGTGACATGTCTAAACTAGTCGTATCTGGAGGAATCCAGATTAACTGTGGTAGTGCCAAGGCAATGTCTCAGTTCATAATTGGTTCAGAAGAGACCCAGGGAGGAAAAATCATAACGAAGTCTGTATCAGGTTTGAATATTCCAACCGTTAGTAATGCCAATAATGTGCATGTCATTTCTGCTGGCAGTAAAGAACCAGATGTAGGTGGCAACAATGTACTGATACCAACTTTTAGTATGACTAATGTTTCAGCAGCAACATCTGCTGCCCCAACAGGTCAGCCTACTTCACAAAGTAACTGTGCATGTAGCCTGAAAGCAATGGTGACATGTCGGAAGTGTGGGGCATTTTGTCATGACGATTGTATTGGACCTTCAAAACTTTGTGTTACTTGTCTCATCACTACATGAGATTTGATGTTAGTAATGTGAGTCCCTACATGTTCTCTTGTGTGATAGCCCATGCATGCTTTTTTATTATTATCACAATTAATTTACATTTTTCTTTGTTGTAGTCATTTACTCAAACCACTATTGCCCATTTTTTGTCTACTATTGGAGTGTTTAGCCAAAATAGCCATTGACTATTCATTTTCCACTATTTTATTTTGGTATTTTTTTTTCTTCATCTTTTCTAACCATTACAAAGGAAAAGGCAATCATTGTGATTACCAGTAAAATTTATATTTTTTGTTGATAAGTTTGGTTACTACTGGAAATTTATTAGTTTAAACCTTGGCCTTAAAGACCAAACAAAGAATTAACAACCCTAAATGTCATGTAAAGATGTGGTGGAATAGTATTGTTTGATAATTTGATATTTGAACGATTCTCAGGAAATCAGTTTGTTGTATTTGAATATGTACAAAATTTGGTACATAAATATGTATTCCATCTCAGTTGTGTGGAATATTATCACACTTACATAAAATCCAAATATTTTTTGCTCACTTTTAAAGATTTTAGAAATGTTTGGGACCTGCCTCTGCAATTACAAGGTTACCTTCAGATCTTGCATTTTATGTCAGTTGAACATCATTTGATAGTTTCTTCATAGCTCATGATAAGCAGAATGTTTATTTTACTCAAATTAACCCAGAACACGTAAGAAAATCTTAAATTGATAAAATTAATTGTTTAATTTTAACCTTTCAGCTTTGATTTCAAATTTACCAGCATATCGTTGCTGCTACAAGTACAGTACATTTTTTAGTATGGCACATTCGATCAGTAAAAATTATTATAATGGGACAAGTTCCAGATGTTTCTTTCACATCTTAACATTATAGTTCTTCTTCACCCTGATAGTGTGGGTACACACACAAACAGAGCCAGATAACTGAATACATCCTGAGTCTTGGTCACTAAGATGTTTGATATATTCTTAAAAGAATGATTAACATTTTGATGACAAAGATGCAGTCCTAAGATCAGTGTGGGAACACACAAACAGAGCCAGACAACTGGATACATCCTGAGTTTGGTCACTAAGATGTTTGATATATTCTTAAAAGAATGATTAACATTTTGATGACAAAGATGCAGTCCTAAGATCAGTGTGGGAACACACAAACAGAGCCAGACAACTGGATACATCCTGAGTCTTGGTCACTAAGATGTTTGATATATTCTTAAAAGAATGATTAACATTTTGATGGCTAAGATGCAGTCCAGCATTGTATGTTTGTGTTTTATGTTGTTTACAGCTGGCAGCTTAATCAAGCTGCAGCACTGTTAGTGATTATCTTGATACTGATATCTCTTGTCGTGCCAAGATAACAATAGCACCATTTCCTCAGCAAAGCTGAATAATGTATTATAATTCTTTTTAGTGGCATTCATTTGTCCTGTGGTCAGTTGTACATTTTTCATGGCAACAGTTCAAATCCTATTTAATAGATTAAGCTTTATTTTTGTTGGTTTTATCCATAATCATACTGTGACATCATAGCGGGCATAAAATAGAACCGACGTCTCATTTGAGATGTTAATTGACTTGGTTTTTATCTGTTGAAGCCTGAGATGATGATAATGAACATAGTCCTGATATCATGGTATTTTGGTTATAGAACTTAATATTTATTGCTAACAACATATAGGAATTTATTCTCAAGATTCTGAAAGATTAATGTGGAGAATATCAGTGATACTGGAACTTAAGAAGTTTTTCTAAGGCAAGGTGAAGGATGAGACCCGATAAGCAAAGTTTGTATTGAACTAGGCATGGGATGGGTGGGTATCTAGCTGGTGTTCTGAAAGCAGAAATGGGATGGACTCTAGCCTGTATGTTAAAATTATGGGATTATATCTAGTTAGTTCTGTTAAATACAGTTAAACTTCTAAAACAAATTGCTAACAATGTAATAGCCCCTTTAAAAAAGAAACTGAAAAGAATTGGACAATACTAGTCTACAAAAAAACTGTAGTGTCTCTCTCCATACAGATGTATATTGGAATTTCTTAAATTGACATCATGTGTTTCTGGTTATTTGAGGTAATACACATTATATGCTAAATTGCTTAAATTGTTGATGATGCACGTTAAACCAATGCCAGAGAGAGAGATACCAAAGTATGTTGTGTAAAAATCACAAAGACAGAGGGTACAGAATATAGCAACCAAACCCACATGTCATGTTCAACAGTAAACTGCACAGACTCAGATTTTCTGTTGCATAATGTGCCATGAGACCTGGGTCAGTGCAGTTTGTTAGGAGTAATTAGTAGAAGTAAAAACTTAAATCCTCATCTGCCAATGCATTATCTGATGGCAAATCGGGGTCTGTGTTGTTTGCGGTTGGACTCGACTTAAAAGTATGTATATATATATGGTAGGTTGAAGGCTTTAACTCTGATCATAAACTGTACAGTTTTACCCACCATTTTCACATTACACAGTAAAGCAAGCTCTCTCCAGTGTCGGTTTACACTGTCATTTAGTTTAAGCGATTTGGTATATAGAATATGGGTAATACTTTCTACTTTATTTAATTTTGTTTGCCTTCTCGTATAAAGTGTTATCCATTTCCGTTTTGCCCATTGCATTCTGCAATTCTGTACATCATGAATTTTATATTCTTTTGACAACTTTTGAAGGACTTAATGTGTTGAAAACAGATTTGGTTTGTGTTTTATATAGATCCAAGGCAGGTTCAGTTTTAACTTGTGTCCATCAAGACTGGAATTAGTTTTGCCTTTTTGCTTATCATTCTGCTTCTATTTAATAACTTTTAAAGGACTGGGATTATGTTACCATTATTCAGAAGATTATTGGTTGGATGTTTAGTCATTTCAGTCAAATATTGGCAGTTATCGCCTCTTTCTTAATTGGAAATCTATGCAGCATCTTGAAGTGGTCTTTTGGGGTGGGGGTTTCAGTTGTACCGTTTCTATGAGGACATCTGTTTCTGCAGGATAAATGTCTAGTTACTAGAAAATCATTTATCAAAATAATAACAGTGACATCTCTTAAGATCGAACTTGAGTGCATATGATCTAGAGCTGAAATGAATACAGAATTGTTCCTGTTCGAGTATTAGTTGAATGTATTTGAATACGATTATAGTTATTTGTTGTTTGATTGTGATTTTGAATATTCATTATTTGAATAGGATTTTGAATATTCATTATTTGAATAGGATTCAGACATTTCCATTATCTTTTCTTTCTCTGCTTGGTATTTATTGACATCCCCACACCCAGCCATGCTGCATTTTAACACTGAACTAAGTAACTCAAATATTGGGTGAATTCAAATGAAAGATCAAATGAATGTAGGTGTTATTTTCCCTGTTTATCTTAGATTCAGAACAAACATAAATGTTCCTTTAGTGCTGAAGATGAATATTTAGGGGCAGAATCTCAATTACCTGTTCAGTTAACTACAGGGACAGTCTAGAAATTTATCAGAAAAGTTATTTGTTGACAAAATTAGTGGCTAATTTAAATAAAATAAATTCAGATACATTGATTGCAGGTCTCCAGACTTTATTGGAACAGTTTATACCTGACACGCCTGATGAGACTGGCTTTTTGACAGACTATAAAGTCAGAATTTTTTTGATTTTATCTTAAGCCATAAGAAACTCATATTCTGACTTAAAAAATAACTGTTTTAACTGAAATAGATACATGTGGATTAGCATGATCCTGTATGTTAAATGTGTATATTAGTAGGTGTGAAATGACATGGTGGCTTCTGTACATGGTATAATGTAAACTCCACCAGGGCAAGGTATTCCCAGCATCAGCTCTGTTTGGGTTTAGAACATTCAGTTTCATGGGTATTAAAGAAAAAATGAAATTATCCCTGCATAAATTGGAATGTATGTTGATAACTGCAGTTTTTGTATTAATGTGCTGCAAACAGAGTAGTGACCTTTATTGTGGCATCAGTATCATGACCCCTACAACTTAAATGATCCTGTTTCAAAGTCATGTGGGTGATGTGCATCTTATTGACATCTGCATTACTGGCTTTCAAGAAAATTAAAGATAGGATGGTGTCAGATTTTAAGCATATTGGTAATTCCATAACCGTATAATGACTTCAGAACTTGAATAAAACACCAACTGTGTAACTGTATTGGAGTCAGCTTTATGAGGTAAGTTTATCAGGGGTGGGGAAAGGGGAGTGGAAATGATTTATGGGATTGACTATAACTGCTCCTGAGAAAACCAATGTCCGACAACAGTTCACAAAGTTTTCTGAGCTTTGGTTGATGGATTTGTAAAGGCTTGTTGGCTTTGATATGACCCATTTTCTATGCTATGTTCATTATCAACTTGCTGTATTACATATTATCTTTTGAATTATAGAATGAATTGAAATATGATTTTGTGAACAGTGTGATAATTCAGAATTTTGACATTATGATTACCTTGTGAGTTGGAGTTTGAATTTTGAATTTCAGGTGATTTAGCAGGTTTCAGGTGGTTCCCTTGTCCCTTGTACACTGATTTATTCAAAATTGCATAGTTTACATTTTGCCATGTTTCTTTCTTGTACAGAATGATGCCAAATTCACTTTGTGAACCGATATCTGAAAACAGTTTTCGATTTTAATATTCCCAAAAAGTATTCAAATGTGAATGTTCAGATATTCATTTCTGCTCAAGTATGATATGTGACACATGTTCTTGTAATTATGGCCAGTTAGGGGAAGTGTTTGAGATTTAAAATGCTTGGTAGAGTGAAGTTGATTACTTGGTAGACTTGATTGAATATTCATGTAGCAAGGTAAAACATGACGTGGAACTCACCTTGCAACAGTACATATACTCAGTCTGATTAAATGAAAGAAGTAGATCCGATAGGCACTGATTTGAGGTCATGTTCTGTTGATCTTTTGATTCTGCAGTTAAATTGCAGTTTCATTGTTTTGAAAGGGAGAAACGTTTTTTGGAACATATAATTCCTAATGATAACTCTCCTCTGTCATAAAATGCAATGCATTGTCTGAATGGCTGCTTAAAAATAAGTGGATGGAAAATTCCAAGGTCACCTAAACATGGACTTTTTTGGTGCATGTCATATCTTCCTTTTGTAGGAGATATTCATTTTAATTAGAATGTACATACATTAATCTTTCACTTTATATTTTATGCCTTTTTGCTTTATACATTAAAAGCTTACTCAGTTCTTTGGCATAGGTTATATTTCTAACATGACATATATTTCCTCTAGTTTTAATATACTTAATATACATACATTTAACATCGTATGGTTTCTGTGAACTTCTTTTTTTCTGCACATGTACCTGAATACAGATGCTGTAAATGATTTTCATTTACTTGTTGTAGTTTACACTTATACAAAATCAATATTCCATTTAAACATACAAAGTATGTGAGCTAGGACATTAAAAAGGTGTAAAATCCTGGTAAAATCAAAATGACTTACAAAAACAAGTGATCTGAAATTTGGAAATATTTTACAGAGGTAGAAATTATTGGAAAACATAAAGTTAAATGCATCCATTGTGCAACATAGTTCACTAAGGTGGTAATACTGGTGAATTGATAAGTCGTCTAAAGCACACAAATGTATCCTTCACTGAAACTGGTTCCTAGAAGATCCTGTCATCGACCAATTAAAGCTTTCAAAAATGCTGATACTTTCCTTCAGTCTAGTTTTCTTCGGAGTTTTATGTGCCAGTTTTATTGATGTGCTTTGAGATGATCCCATGCTGGTACTAAGTAATCACCTGATGTAACACCATTATTTTTGAATTAACCTAAATTGAGTGTACTTGTGCCATGTGGTATGTATATACATGTTGACGAAAATCGAATTGATCAATTTTTAATGTAGAGTAGCAGTTTGTTAAGGATGAAATATCATTCTGCAATTACCTAAATATAAAGTGAAAATAAATAATGTAATGTATTTTTCAGTTGAAGTCTTGTGTTGCTAATGTGTTGAAAACTATTGGGTAAAATGGTGCAGACTTGTAAACATTTTAATTTTGAAACAAGACATTGGCATGCTATAGCAACAGATGTATTTATTTTTCAACATCATTGATAAAGTGTCTGATCATCATTCTGAATTTCTTGTTTGAGAAGCCACCTTTATTAGTCTGTTTAGAAAATTTTAGACAATATTTAAACAGATTTATTTCATTTCGTTAAAGATGTGTAAACATCTAGAGGATTTTGGTATAAACATTAAAGCCCTAAATGCGTACATATGTAGAGACACTGTTGATGCTTACGGAGTATAGAAATGTTGTCGTAAAAAGTGAGCAGGAAACAGTAGTTTATCTGGATTGCAGATTAGAAAGCAAGCTGTTTTGACAGAATAAACACTAAATTCTTAATGAGGATTACAATATCTTCAACACATAATGCCCGTGTTTCACATTCCAACATTTCTGTACAATTCCATCACAAATCATAGATTTATTATAGATGTCCTGTGTCAGCTGGCTCTGGATTTTGTAAAATAGTTGAGCTTTTCATTACTTAGATAACCATAAGGTAACAGTTATTTATTTCAGCTTGGGAGATCATATTTCTGATCTGATTTGTATCCAGTTTGGTAAATAAATTTATATCATGAAGATCTCAGCTAAGATCAGTGCTTAATAATGGGTTTGTCTTGCACCTGATTTGTTTGGCTTGTTACTGTGCTGGAGTGGATATTTCTTATCTTATTTTGATCAAACATGGAATATAGCCTTATATCAAAGATCTCTGAGTATTTGATAATGAGATCCACATACATTAAATGAGGTGATCTTGCATTTGATTTATCTTGTTACCATTCTGGAGGCCAGGTTTCTGATCTGATTTTGGTCAAACCTGGAGCATAGGCTTATATCATAAAATTCTCGAATGTGCTTTGTAATAAGCAGTATCTGTGCATATTAATGAGGTCATCTTGCATCAGATTACTCGGCTTTTGCCATTTTGCTGATTTGATTTTGATTAAACTTGGAATGTGGTCTTAAATCATCAAGATCTCAGTTGAATTTGTTACTGGTAGAGATCTATACATATTAAAATGAGGTGATTATGAATCTGATTTGCTAAAATTGTGAACACTGGAGGCCATATTTCTAATCTGTTTTTAATCAGACTTGGAATATGGGCTTATATCATCATGATTTATGACAAGTTTGATAATGAAGTTGAGTCACACATTAATGAGGTGAGCTTGTTAACACGGTAGCAGCTCTGTTTATGATCAGATTTTGATCAAAATTATTTAACAACCTTGTATGAGCACTTGGAGGGGTTTGAATGGTTAATTGTTATGTAAACCAGGCATGTGACCACAGGCCTACTCTGGCCTCATGTTTTCGTTTTAAGCTTACATGTGATGTTTAATAAATGAGAAACTGAACACTTTCTGTTCATCAGCAGACCAGATTACATTATCTCAAAGTCATGTTTGTTTTATGAGGTCACTGGTCATTGGCGTTAAAAAATATATCGCTTTTAGCAATGTCTTCTTTTGAGTTTGTCAGACTAATTGATTCATTCATTAATTGGTCTTTTCCATGCATTAGCACATGCAGGATTATATGGTGCCAAGGAAAAAGGAAGTAAGCTCCTTGCCCCAAGACACACCACTAAAGTAACCAGCCAAGGCTGATTTGGTCAGGGTTCAATCATATATGCACTGATTGAATCAGAGTAGATATATGTGAATTTGGTCTGGAGTAAACATTAATGTTAGTTTATGTTCACTATACTGCTTCATTTCAGCATATTATAAGCATAGAATTTTTTTTTACTAGTGTTCGACCTGAAAATATCCTCACCTTTTGAGCTTTCCAGTGCACAAGATCTCAATAAATCACATATTTTTTGCAGTTTGTATAAAATTATGGTGATTAGTCGAGCTTCTAGATTACACAAGTGTCATTTTGAGATGCACTGCCTATGAGCTTCGAGATGAGTGTCATTTTGGGATGCACTGACTTTGATATCTATTTTTTAAACAAGGACCATACATTCATTTTCACATTTGTTCTAGAAAAAAAATCAGG
Source organism: Megalonaias nervosa (assembly GCA_016617855.1). Classification (NCBI taxonomy): domain Eukaryota; kingdom Metazoa; phylum Mollusca; class Bivalvia; order Unionida; family Unionidae; genus Megalonaias; species Megalonaias nervosa. The sequence goes on from JAECUM010000076.1 coordinate 176,668, forward strand.
TTTTTAAGCTGGCGTTGCATATTTCCCAGCCTTATGGCTGAATTGTGCACACAAATATTAACAAGAGCCTCTTGAATCATTAGCAGTATCCATTACACACTTGACTGGTTAATCAATTTAGGTCCCCTGCAGGGTTTTCTTGGTCCTTGATGGGTTTTTTTTGGAAACAGACTATGCAAGATAAGTATGCACCAGTAAAATTTTTACAATGATATCAGTTTATTAGGAAAAAATATGTTGGCTTACCTACTTTGCCCGTCAACTATCAAACTTATTCCCAACCCTCAGATTTATGACTGTCCATGTGGTGATAATTGCTTTGCCCAACTTGCCTAGCATGGCAAAAATATTTTCTTTCTCAGGTTTAAATGTTACGTATATAGGCCAATATTTATACACGGAAAAAAAAAACAAAACAATATCCAAATGTGTCAGGAAAGTTTTCTCCAAATTATCCATGCTGGCTTGAGGGACTGTTCAAAATTTTGCCTCTTGATGTCATACCTACAGTTTTACTATCTGAGAACAAATATTTTTCAATACCTGATTTGATATCATTTATAGGTATTTAATGCCACAGGTTATGTCATGATGAGATAATTGGAGTAAAGTGTTTTGTCAAGAGATGCAATGACAGCTCATTCTGCCTGGGCTTGGTTGGATTTGAACCCATGACCTTTCAAGAATGCAGATTTTGTGAGCATAAAGTATTTCAGAGGAAGTTATTGTATCTACAATGAAGTAATAGGATATTATGAAGAATTCTATTTAGTTTTTTTTGGGGGGGGGTTGCCTTAAAATTAATTTTCGGACATTTTACTAGTCCATTCTACTTGATTCCATTATCATTGGGTAAAACAGATTTTATCTCTTTACTTTCATTTTATCAGTGTGAATGTTTATGAATCAGACACCATATCGCTATGGTAACTGTTTTGAGTTTGTACTGCAGAATTGTGTTGAATTTTGTGAATAGTGTGTTTAATCATTCTGATGTACATTCACTATCACTATGCAAACATGTTGAAAATAATGTAATAATTATGTATACAAGTTATGTCATTTTGCTGTCTGAAATGAAGTGAATCTTGACTTGTGGTGTGCATGCATTGTAAGAAAAGATTGTGTGCTTTATACTGTATATATACTCACTCACAAGTCCAATAAAACTGCAAGCAACAAAAAGATCCTGATCTGCTGTAGCACAATGTGCCTGCAGATCAGGGTCTATTTTGTTTGCTCTACTGATTACTCCTTATAAACCACAGAGACCCAGATCTGCTGGTGCATTATCTGGGTCTGTGCAGTTTGCAGTTGGACTTTGTTTTATAAGAAAGTATATATGGTAATTTTTACATCTTTCCATTCATTGCTTCTAATATCCTGATATTGCAGTGTTAAGTTCTAACCACAATTTTTTTTTTTTGTTTTAAAATGAAGCCTTTACAGTTCAGCCTTAAATACAAGCAACTTGTTCATGGTTTGATCTTTCTTATTAACTGTTTTTGCATGTAAAATGCAAGAAAGTGTTTTACTGAAATTGAAGATGACATAAGTATTTTCTGAACTTGAACTGTTTTCAGTGTTTAAGGAGGGTTTATCACTCTTTGTTACTTATATCTTACCTGTGAATGGCGACACATGTGTAACTCACTTTTTTAAAGCAGTGGTGGTGGTGGTGGTGACAGTGGTAAGGTTTTATATTGAAGTTCCTTGACATGATCTGTTACATCAGTTGATATATTGTGATTCATTGAAATAACATTACATTACTGAGATCTGACATACTGCTTTACTACTGTTGGCAGCATTGGCAGCTACAACAAAGATTTTATGTATTTTTTAACTTCCTATCTTGTGCATCAGTAGCTATATTCAGTTGAAACTCTGGTGCAGATTTAGTATACCATATGTACTCAACTGTAAGTTGAGTCCAGTTGCAAGCAATATAGAACCAGATTTGCCATTGCTTTTTGTGCCAGCAAATGAGGATCTAATTTGTTCTGCTGATTACTCCTAACCAACTGCATAGACCCAGATCTGCAGGCAATTTATGTGGCAGAAAATCTGGGTCTGTGCCATTTGCAGTTGGACTGGACTTATAAGTGAGTATAATTGTAGGTCTCAAAGTTGTATCCATTTGTTTCATCAAAAAAAGCTTTATCATAGTGATATCATTCACATGTGAGAAACCATGTTCTTTGAACCCAAATTTTTCCCCTCCTTGTTGTCAACCAGTTTCCAGCCAGCAGAACTACTTAAGAATTCATTTAGGATTACATTTTCGTGTAATTGTTTTTGCAAGATTTTGTTTTCTTTAATACAGAATGTAGATTTTATTAGCATTTAAGACACTTTTATTTTTCAAAGTTTACATAAACTCATTTGAAAGAAAACAGGCTTGAGCAATTAGATTCTTTTCATAACTGAATTTTTTTCTTAATATAACCAGCATTTACTGTTTTATCATTATTCCTATGTCATACACATACATGAAATATTTGGTTCTAGGCAGACAAGTTATTGTGGGGGATGGAGAAATTGAACCCTAATAGTGAATAATTACTTCAAACCATATTTGTTTTAAGAGTTTTAAAATGAATGAACACTGTACAGAATATTAGCTTGGGATGTGGAAATATGCTCATTGTACTTATAAATTCATCTTTGAATAAAAATGACATTAACAAATCAACACATTAAATAAGACTTCACCAAAAAAATCCACTTTAGACTTCAGTATAGGTGAATATATGTGCAGTTGATACAAGCATACGTGGTTATTGCTTCTCCTGCCAAATAGAAAGTCTCATCCACATTTGGTTTTCTCCAGAAGACTTTCAATGCTACTTAAAGGAGAGGGAAAACGCTGCTGTTCTGACAACTAATAAACCACCATGGTAGCCGTCTTGAAAGTCTTGTTATTGCTACTTCTGAAGAATGGATGGCTATATTGACAGGGTTTATGCCAAAAGACACAATATCTAGTTGATCCTAAATGAAAATGGAACCAATTTTACATCCAATATGGCTGCCACTACAACCATCTTGAAAATATTATCGATATTCCTCCTAAATGGATGGACATAATAAAAGGGGGGTTTTCAACAAACTTTTTCTAGTAATGTTTGGTTTGTCTTAATGAAAATGGTGCCAGTCTGAATTCCAATATGACTGCCACAATCGCCAGTTTGAAAATCTTGTCACTTAAGATTACTAGAAAAGGTTTCAATACTTGCCATTTGAAAAGAAGAATGGTCTTATCTCAAATTCTTAGAAATTCTTTTCTGCCAGTTAAATTCAGTTCCTTCAAGGGATTGTTGTTTACATCTCCAGAAATGTTTTGGAGTAAGAACTTTGTCAACCAAAGATGATCACTACATGTATACTGGCCATTGAACCCTCATTCTGCAGTACATCTAAACATATTTTATACAGACTCATTGGATTTATCCTCTGACCGCATTGATAATAGAGGCATTTTTATGCTTTTGGATTACCATATATACTTGCTCATAAGACTAGTCTAACTGAAAACTGCACAGACCCAGATCTACCATTGCATAATGCACTGGAAGATCTGGTTCTGTGCATTTTGGTAGGAGTAATCAGTAGAACAAACAACATAGACCCTAATCTGCAGGCATGTGATGATACGGCAGATCCAGATCACTGTTGTTTGCAATTTGACTCGACTGGTAAGCAAGTATCTGTGGTATTGAAAATTCTGGATAAACTGTGTATAGATAATTAATGTAAGCTGTTTGTGTACAGCATAGACGACTTCACAAGTAACCACAGAAGCTTTATTTCATCTTATTGCTTCCATAGGTGATGTATTAGCAGAACTCTTTCTTGAGAAATCATTGCTTGAGAAGTCATATCATATGACACTGCTAATTAAATTTGACCTCCAGTGACATGTAGTACCCAATTTCATGACACATTAAAATTCTTCCTTGTTAGTTCAGCATGTTAGTACAGGACTTAGATTAGCTATATGACAGAATAATTTGAAATTCCTTGTTGCTAATATTCAGACTAGACATTTCATGTGTAAAGAATATAAATGGACAGTCCATTTATTAAAAAGGAAAACAGTTGCAATTTGCAAAAAATTTAAATAAAGTTGCACAGGAAACAGTCATGATTGCAGTACAATAATAATGAAAATTGTCTTGTTGGTTCTAAAACAATGAATAAGTAAAACTTAAGTTGACTGTAGAACAGTGAATAGTTTAGTGTTAATTTGATGCACAGCAAAATCTGTTGGTCAGATCCCATGTGTAATATGTAGAATTGTTCATGCTTGGTTGTACACACATTTTCATCTCGGACCAATATCTACTAGGTTGCACTGATCATAAAAAAACTGGTATTGGTTTATTTTCTAATGAACAATACTTACTGTTCCTTTCAGTTTGTGTAACCTGTCATAATTGGTTTGAGTTGATACTGCATCTTTATTCTGCAGTATAACAATCAAAATTTTTATGAATCTCTCTTATAAAATTAAAAGTATATCCCATATTACATGCTTACAAGCTGAATCCAACTGCAAACAGCACAAACCCAGATCTGCCATCGCATAATGCATGCGCATTTCTGGGTCTGTGCAGTTTGTCAGGGGTAATCAGTAGAACAAACAACATAGACCCTGATCTGCAGGCTTATAATATGATGGCAGATCATGATCTTTGTTGTTTGCAGTTTGACTCAACTCATAATTGAGTATATACAGTAAAGCAGTATTTGAAAGCAGAATTTGTATGTATGTCGGCAGAAAACACATACATCCTGAAGTTCATGTTTTTGATTGTCATTTGATGTGTGACAAGAATTCTATGATGAGTAATAGGGACAAAGATGGAGAAGTTTCATTATCAGCCATATGTTAGTGATACAATATATAGGGTTATCTGACAAGTAATTTTTTTTTAACATTACCTAATAGTAATTTAATGTAAGTAAAAGTTTCTGTAATATTTTTTTCAAGTATGGTTTAAAAGTGTTTAAAATAAAGATATTTGAGAAAAAGCTATCTTATGGAACCAGTATGATTTGATATTGATATTTATAAATGACGGTGTGCTTAATTATTTAATTGACTTTTCTCTTGTCAAGTGTTTGATGAAATGATATTTGTTTTTTTGTAAATAGGATGAATGATACAGTTTATGACAAATTTGAAGATATGAAATAAAAGTTCATGACATCATTGTATTTTAGTTTCTTGTGATTTGTGTACATTGCCATTCATCAGGTGTGCATATTTGACTTTTGAATTACAACATATACCTTGACTCTTACTGTAGTTATGTCACTTTGCTCTGAATATATCTCTACCTTCCAGTAGGTATATTATTTTTAAGTGTCAATTACATACCTTGCCCTTTCTATAGGTTGATTGCAGAACACTAAATAATGAAAACTATCATGTTCATTGTAAAAAATGAATAATTAAAGCTTGTGTTGACTGCAGAACAGTGAATAGTTATTCTCTCTCTCTCTCTCTCTATATATATATATATAAAAGAGATAAGAGAGTATATCTATATCTATATATATTATAAACAGATTTTAAAGACACAAACTCTCTCTATCTCTGTATATAAGGGAGTTTGTGTCTTTAAAATCTGTTTGACCGTGGAATTCAGTCAGTCTATGCTGCTCTTCATCCAGAAGAAGGGGGCTTTGAAGATAATGCAGTCATTGGTATTGGCACACAATAAAGACTGGATGGCACCATTGTTTCAAATTTCCCAAAAGGCTTTGATGAATTTTTCTCAACAAATTTTTTTTTATCTGTATGCATCTACATTGCTCTGGAAGACTGTCAAACATACAGGTCTGAAATGTGATCAGCAACTGCAAACAGGAAACTGCTCTATGATCAAATTGCACAAGAGTACTTTGGCTCTTTTGACATGGTCTGTGGAAGATTGTTTAAACATGTTCTTTACTTTTGGAATTGAACCATGTTTTCATCCATTGTTCTCACGCTGGGTGAAGTTCCTAGGTCAGTAGATGACGTACACTCCAGAAATTACTAGTGTCTATATGGTATTTGCAGTTTGTGCAAATGCCCCCACCCCAATTTCATACAATGCAAAAAAAAAACCTCCCCCGAGAGGTGTAAGTGTACTTATTGCTATTATAAGTTGAAAAAAAAGCATAATTTGGACATAAAAAGTAATTACATGCCTGAATTACAGCATGTATGTATAAGATACATTTTTACTACTAACGTGGTTCTGCAGCTGGTCAAAGTTTTTGTCACTAAGGGCAAATTTCATATGGATTAGAACCAGAATATAAGCACAAAATATACTGAAAAATTATTTATATTCAGCACTCATTAACTATTCTACATATGTAAATTTTGCTAAATGATGGGTGTTTTTAAAATCTGCAATGAGGCCAGGTCAAAGGCACTTGATTGATGGGGAAACCAATGATAACACACTCCTATTTAATTGGGAGTGTGTTATCATTGGTTTCTCCATGTGGGTCAGGTGCTCAGATTACCACATTACTCTCGTATATTTCGTTTAAAGTTTGTAAAGCGGTGTTGATTTGTCGTTTTTTCTTATCAGACATGTTTTGAAGTTTTGAAAGATCCATCTGTTCTAACATTTTCGGTCATATAACATCCAGAACTCGCACCATAAAGCATTTCTTTTAACATCTGGCCCCAGTGTCTTTAAAAATGCAGACTGGTTCACAACTTTGCTAGCTTAAAAATAAAATGAATCTGTGAGACAAAGTTCACATTTGATGAAACCCGTCTAAACTTGGAAATGGGTCATATAAAGGTGCTATAAATAGCAAATAAGGACAGTACTTTTATTCTATTCTCATACAGCAGTCACCTTTTTAAGAATATTCTCAAATTTGTATTAGCTGAATTAAAGAGATAATAAAAATGACAAAACAACTTTTCATTGCTTCATTTTTATTTTATTTTTTAATGTACCAAAAGGTGTAATCCATATGCAGTCTAGCGTAATGCGTAATTTGGTGAGGAAAAAAAAGCGTAATGGTTGGCATGTATGCAATGGTCCCTAACTGCTGTGCTTCAAAAAGTCAAACTCCATTAACCTGTAGTTCTGAGGTTATTTTTGCTAGCTTCGCAGATGGGTCATCCTTCCCTGAATCAGTTACATTGCGACATTTTGCCTTCAAAAATTAATCACTGACTATTGAAATAATCATGTTGTATCTTTTATATATGGAGTTAATTCCAGCTCTAATGAAACACTGCCACTGATAACAAACTTGTCTATAATCTTGAATAAAGATGACATAAACATTCTCACTGAAGGCAGAGGTATGATAAATTTTGGTCTGCAACACGCATCGCTGATTTACCAACCTGAATTGTATTCCTCCAGTGTACAAGACGCAAATAAGTCTGGTGAACTCCCCTCAAGGACTTAACAACATCACCGTCACATAATTGTTGATCGCCTAACCTTTCAGTTACCCAGTACAATCAACTGCCAGAAGGATTGATTAACAATTAAACACTAAGCAAAACTCTGTACTTTGTACAGGCTACAGGTTATAGTCATGTATATCCTGGTGTTAATGAAAAGTTTCTTTATCTCATTTTGTTCCTCAAGATTCCTAAAAAAAAAAAAAATTTCAAAACACAACTGTAAAATATGTCGATATTGTCTGTACCTTATATACTTTGCCCATTCTGTAATTTATGTTACTATAACCTCTTCTTTATACACTTTGATACTTTTTAAGTTTTAACAGTTTTACTCTTTTCTCCTTCCTTTTAATGAAGTAAAGTAGTAGTTAAGAAGGCAGATCTTCAACCAAGTTCGGATTCTAGACCAGAGACCCCCATCCCCTTAAAAATAAATATATTCTGACATTTTTTTTCACCCTCCTCCTCCAAATTTCAGTAGTTAAAAAGGCAGATCCTAAACCAAACCTAGAATTCTCCTATAAAACTTTCTATTTTATAATCTTATACAGGAATCATTTTCAGCTCAATTCAGTAAACTAATAGGCAGATCCTAAACCAAACCGATAAAACTTTCTATTTTGTAATTTTATTAAGTAGTCATTTTCAGCTCAAAATAAGACTAAAAATATTTTATTGGAGTGGCCAGAAATTTTTTTCGATCTTGGAGAGGAGACCCCCACCCCTTTCCCATTTTGATGGAGAAAGAATATCCTAGTTTAGAAACCTTTTTTGATTGAACATCGCAACTGAAAATGACGGTTGGGCAGATATCTTTATTCCGTCACGTTGTAATTTTTTAATAGCAGAGAAAATATCATTAACGTTTTCATAATTCATTATATAATAAATATTTGTTTAAAATAAAAATAATAGTCCCCAGAGAGGACTGTTTTTTTGAAGATGGCACAACACACATTGTATGATTATATGATTATATACATATGATTATGATTATATGATTATGTACATATGATGATATGATTATACACATATGATTATGACGGCACAACACATAAACTTATCCTAAACTTATCTTAATGGACGGTATAAACGTGGGCCTTATCTATGTCCAACAGATTTTGTACACCCTCCCCCCCATAATCAACCCCGGGGAGTGCAAAAGTACACCCACCAAGTGGTGACATGGTGGGAGAGTGTATTTTGTCTGTTGTGAATTTCAAGGATTTCTCCGGACCCCCAATTATCTTAGAAAATGGCATCAAAATCGCCTCCAATGACATATGTCAATCATGGGAATCGAACCACGGACCTTGAGTACGAGAATCCAACGTTATAACACTGCACCACTTTCCGATTCATACAAATATACGTTTTAAAATTATTATATAGTTAACCCAATACTGAATAAGCAGGCAGGAAATTTCGCATTACATTTTATGATTCTGAAAAACGTTATTATAAATGAATCGGGAAATCTACGATACATCTGCTTTGGTAAAATATAAATCTGTTTGTACAGAAAAATGAAGCTTTATAATACAGTGGCTGTATACATTACAAGCGACTTCCGCAGTCTGAAAAATCGATAATGGGTTTTTCCCAGGCCGTGAAGATTCCATATACCCAAGTGAAATTAATACAGAACATCTGTTTCATAGTTGGAAATTTCGCTGTCTATCTAATCTGTCTAAGTCGAAATTAGATATATGTATACAGTAATTCTAATGTCTTTGAATGATAGAAAGCAAAATTGTTACATCGGATTTGTATGTATGTTAACTATGTCCTATAAGCCAAATACGATTTAAACTAGCTGGAACGGTATTATCTCCCTTGTTGAAACAAAATAGCTAACTAAGCAAACTTTAACATTTCATTCTAAAATGCCCAAGTGCTAAAGTATTAATTCCGTCTTTACAATATCTTTTATCATCAAAATTGCTAAGTCCACGTTTAATAATCGTATCAGTTTCAAGCTTATGAAGATTCGTTCTAATGACATTTGTCTTAATAAAACTGACATTATTATTTAGTGCTGACTTAAAATCATCAAATTTCATACATTTTTTACATAACCATGTGGAATTCCTTTCGCTTTCTTTGTCAGTTTATTATCATCTAATATCACAGCATACATCTTACTCCTTAATCCAACAAATTCTCTAACTGGCACAAACATAAACTCATCTTTCATTTTTCCACTAACTTTTTTATTTGAATGATCTTGAAATCCACTACTCGCTGGATAATCTGATAAATCAAACAGATCTTTATTACTGTAAATATCTTGATAGACATCCTCACATTTTATATTATAAACTAGCGAGTCTGTATCAGTGAATAGCAACTCCGAATCTGGCCACTGCTTTTTAGTAAAATTATAGTGAAAGTCGTACATCAACCACTTTGATATATCAAGTACAGCCGCACCAACATAAATCGGTTTATTTAACTTTAAATTTGTCTTTCGTCGTTGTATTGCAACAAGATTTTCAATAAATATTTTCATGCTGACAAAACCATCATCGTTAACTATTTTACTTCTGCGATTTATATCATTAACAATTTCTATCGAAACTCGCTTTCGAATATTCACCATTGTCTTACCAAACACCGAGTTGTTCATCAACTTGAAAAAGTTTTTCTCAAATTCAGTTTTGGCTACAGCACGACGTTTGGTATTTAAGTCAATATAATTTGACATCCACCTCGACTGATTAAATTTTAGCAGACGATGAACTTTTCTCAGAATTAGTCCAGCATCTACTGCTTGTTTTAAATTTTTGTAATGTATCACATAATTTCTTTTATTTAGTAAATTTGGAACTAACTTATTAACAATGGAATTTTTTGCTGTTGTCATAGCTCGTTGCTCGGGTGATAGTAAACTGTAATCTGTGATCATAGACTCTGCACAAAATGGGTAGTCGTTGTGTAGATCATGCAACGAACTAGGATAATCTAGATCAACTTCAACAAAATAACTGACATTTTCTGGTAAATCTTTTTCAGTTTCTTTAAGAAATTGATCTGGAGTTATCCAATGAAACCCACCGCAAGGCATTGGCTCTGACATGGCCCAACCATACAAATTCACACAATTTAGATAAATAATATGACTCGACGGGAGATTTTTATCATAATTTTTTAGATATTTATTATTGGCTACTGCATATTGTTTTGTTATAACGCTAATTCCGCCTCTGATACCTTTTTCAATAAAATTAAATATATCAACATCTGTTAAGAGATCCAATTCTATTTTGCTTGTTTATAGTAGAGCGTCCCAAGACAATCCTGGAGCAGAATAATACCAACAAGGATCTAGTCCGTAATTGCTGTATCTTACTCGACAAAAACTTTCAAAAACATCTGCTAGTAATAAAACATCTGTTTTTAAATATAAATCATAATAATCACCAAATGTTTTACAACTAAATTTATTCCAAATATCTTGTGCATATTTGTATTCGTCATCTGTAATATCTTCATTTTTGAGCTGCGAGTAAAATTTATCTTTGTCGGGCAGAGAAGTTTCATCAAATCTGTTCCAGTCGTCGAGATGTTCATACGGAAAGATACTTTTCTTGTCAGTAGATTAAATTTATCTCCAAAGCAACTTTTTAGGTAATAAAACTCGCTACCAGCTTTTACAGCATTTTCTACAAGGTCTTCTAATGATGCTAATGTAAATTGCAGACTGTCAATAAAACGTAATTTTCCGAGAGTAACTGACATATACTTTTCAAAATTATTTGGTATACATTTTATCTTATTATTTAGTTTTAATTTAGATTTAATTTCCTCGTTGCCAAAAGCTTCTACAATGATATGACTATCATAGCCGCGAAAGTTATGTACAACGACAGGTATAAACTTTGGTGCATGAAATTTTAAATTACGATTATTATGAGCCGCTCCACGATACTGGCCAGTTAGATGACAGTAATCGCGCACTTTATCTTGGACTCCGTTGGGGTCTACTAAAGATTTTTTTGCAAATATGACAATCAACCGCTTCATCAAATTCAAGTTGTTGCTCAGATGTTATTTTCATTGGAGCTGTCTTAAATAATTTGTTAGAAATTTTATTAACATCATCTATAAGATTTTTTAGTAACCATACCGCCGGACTTTCAGATTCACTATCTTTACATCTGTATAACTTAACCGGACATGAAAACTTATCATCGACGCAACAAACTATTTTATAAGCTACTCCGCAAGGAACATGTTGCTGTATTTTTCTTGTACTTGATTTATTAGGATCATTCTCTGCACCTGCCACTGGAACGTGTAAACACTCGAAATCAGCATAAATAACGAAGGTATATTTAGCTTATGATCGTAATTTGTAAATTTTAAGACTTTTTCTTTTTCACTTGGCATTGTTATTCTTTGAACGTTGATACAGTATTTAAGATGTTCCTGTAGTTTCTCATTCTTAGAAAAACCCTGCAAACATTTGTAACAGAAATATTTCTTCTTTTTATTTTTATTATACTGTCCGCCAACTAAGCCGTTAAAGTTCTTTATCCAAACGTAATGTCCTCGATAAAATAATAAATTTATTGTCTTTTGTGTAGCAGTCTCTGAAATATACCTTGGGTAAACATTTTCTCGCTCATCTAGTCCGAAAACATTTACTGAAATATTGTTTTGTTTTTCAAACTTTGGTATCTGATTTTCTGCTACTGGAAAAGTTATTCCGTTAAAATCTAGTTCGTCTTTGTATGGCAAATACTTTTCAATTCGGTCACTGTGGTCACTCTGAGGATGTCTCTCAGACAAAACTGACCAACGAAAACATTGATCGTCGTTGTTTTTGACATTTATACAGCATTTTTTGTTTTTAATTTTTTTTGGAAGATCAACGTAAGAACTACCTCGAAGTACGTTATATTTTGCTGTGTGAATTAAAACTTCCTTTATCATTTCAAATTTCCAACCTGACCCAGATGAAGTAAATTCCTCCAATTTTTTTATTTATTTCTTGGTGTATTTCAGCGGCGACTGTGGCAATATTTCTTCCAGTTAATATTTTTCGTGATTTAGCTGTTAGATATGGTTCGGAAATTTCGCTGTCGAAACTTGTATTTTCAAAAATTATATCAAGTATATCTTTTTCGATTACATGTAATTTTGATAAAATCGTATGATACTGTACTATTAGTTTGATATTTTTGTGAGCTGCAAGTTCTTGAGCTATAACTGGTTGCAAAAGATGATATAAATTTGTAGAGTTAAAATTTGCTAAAACATTTTGATTATCAAATTTGTAACTGTTGTCGTATCCGGAAAATGCTGTAGCAATTTTTTCTGCTTTGATAATGCTCTTTTTGACAATATCACGCAATTTTAACATTGTATTATATTTATATCTCTAATTGATTGTTCGATCGATAACTCACGGCACGCCAGTTGAAAAATCAATTAGAGATATAAAATCCTTATAGTATAATGACAGAAATTCTGAGATATATGAGACTGACAACGGAAGAGCAAGAATCATAGCATGTTCATCCGAAGTATAACTTATATGCTGGAAATGCATTAGGTTCCGTTATTAACATAAAATCTAAAAAATCTATTGGTAGACCAACACCAGCTGGAATGATAATTTCAGTAAAAAGGAGATGATACAGATATGACTGAAATGTTTGGAAAAGATTTTGTTTATACTTTGTTCTGCGATGACATTCCAGCTGGACAACGAGTTTATAGAGTAAATAACTCAATAAACGATGACAATATTGAGAATTTAGCATTACAAAACGAATTTCAACCACATCTAGTATTTGATCTATGTGAAGCTAATGATCGGGGTATTATTCGAAGAAGAAAAACGAAAAAGGTTGTTGGAAATTTGAGTAGAGATGGATATTTACATGTGATGGTACGTGGAACTAAAACTGATAATGTTTGTTATTACAGTCACAGATTTGTGTTTGAAATTTTTAACGGCGCTATTTTAAATAATTTAGTTATTGATCATCTTAACAAAATTAAAACAGACAATCGCATTCAAAATTTAGATTTGGTAACACAAAAAGAAAACACCAGAAGAGGAGCCGGTTATGATGGTTCCAATTTAAAAAATCCTCAAAGATCAATTATATCAGTAAATCTGGAGACTGAAGAAGAAATGAAATTTAAATCAATTTATTCTGCTGGGAAATATCATAAAATTCATCCACAGCGAGTAAAAGATGTGGCTGATGGCGTACATAAATCAACAACGTCAACACCCACTTTTAACAGATTTAGTTTCAGATATGACAATTAATGATATTTCTTAGCTCGGTTTTAGTTAAGCAACTGTGAGCAAACATTAGAATATCATCTTTATCAAATTTTAATGTCATAAAAGCACTTTCATTAAGTTTATTTTTTTCTGCTGCTGTTAGTAATATCCTATCATTTTCGCCCTGCATTATGATAACGTCAACAGAATAAGCATTATAACCTGACAAACAATTTCTAATAGCCTGAGCTAGTTCCTTATAATTTAATATATTAACTTTTTGATATTTTACATCAGGAGATTTCGTTTCGCTGGTCATTATTATTATAAATTAGATAAAAGTATATTATAATATGGATTTAATGAAACGAGTTGCTGATATATACGCGGAAGATACAATCGCAAATGATACAATCACTAGCAACAAAGTCGCCAACGACAAATTTATCTCTGGAGATATAGACAAATCTGCTAGTTATAGCGAAGATGATATTTTGTACAACAACGAATCCGACGATGATGAAGTAGTTGTTGTCGTTGACAGAAAAAATTACAGTAGACCGACAACTGGACGATATAATGTTAAGTATCATATCGTTAAAAAAAATAATAAAATTTAATTTTACTATTGCCGAACAACAAATATTTTGGCAGCTTATCAAACCTTTTCTTGGTGTAAAAATAACTGGCCATCAAAGAAATATAAAATACGATTTTATTTTTACTAAAATATTCAATTTGATGCCAGTTGATGATGCAAGAAAATTACATTTAATTTCGTTATGTAAAACTATCAAATGTAAATCTGTACTTGTAAGATACGAACAAATTTATTATAACATTATTGCACAAAATTATAAATAATTTTTTATCGACTTAGTTGGTACCCAGCTATTAAATTTATCGCTATATCCTCTCCATTTAACTTAAGTTTTGTTGCCGCGTTTTCGGATAACTTTTTCAATAACAAATACGTCTTGAGAAGTTTTCTGAAGTTCCTGCTCGTAAAAACTACCAGTTATAGGTTCACCTAATAAATCCTTCAGCGCGTATGTTACAGGTATTGTTAAAAGTACTTTATCAACGACAAATACTTCTTCGCTCCAGTTTGGAGTAAGTCCTTTTTCAAATGCTTTTTTCGTCAGAGAAATTCTAACTTTATCACCCACTTTAAATTTATGTCTGCGATACATGTTTTCGTTCGCTAATATCGGATTTTTAATTGCGTCATTTGGTGACAGTTTAGTGGTTCGGTGTTTCGTGTTATTATATTCATCAACAATGTTCTGTAAATTGTCAATATATTTATTTGTATTTCTAGCTGTCAAATATTTGTGTATTTTTTCGTTTAGCGTGCGATTAAATCGATCGACGACAACGCTTTTACCTTCATTTCCAGTAACATATTTTTTGATGTTATTTTGGAGCAAAAACTGCTCGAACTTTTTATTAAAAATTCGGCTCCGTGATCGGTCCAGATTCTATTTGGTTTTCTTTCTGTGCTTGTTATTACTTGTTTTAATGCATCAGATATTGACGTTCCTGTCTTGTCTGAAACTGGAACACTAAAATCATATTTACTAAAAATATCTATGACATTAAACAAGTTTTTCTTATTATCATTAAATTCAGCTAGATTTGACACATCAACTAAATCTATCGCCCAGATATCGTCAACGGCATTTGCAACAACTTTACGTCGCGTAAACTTTTTATTTAGGTTTGTGTAATTCAGCTGCCAGATCATCATACAATTTCTTTCCGAGTCCCAATTTATATTTTGCTCCAATAAAACCCTGCACCAGCCTTCTATCAAAACGTTCTCGCATATTTGTCGGCTCCATATCACGAAGTTCGTCTAGCATTACTTTATCACAGTCTGATTTTGAGTTTTCTTCACGAACGTTATCAGGATGTTCTACATCACGGTAGCAGATATCATGGCGCATTGCTATTGCATCAGCTTGATTGTAAGGCTCTTGTCCTGGCAGCGGATTATCATTTTCATCTAGTTGTTTATCAAGAGGATTATAAGGTCCAGTGTTTTTATGGCCTGGCAATGTCCAACCGCCTTTTGGTTTCGGCAATTTGCCAATAACTTTATGTATATTTATACCTGTTCCTATTATTTCTCTGTTGTTACATTGCTGACAGTATGTGACAATTTTATTTTGCTCAAGACAGAGATCTCTGTCAGAATCACACTTACATATCATTCTATTAAAATAACTTTCACAATAATTGTTTTCAGTCGTCTACTAAAATAACGTCCCTGAGAATGTCAGGGCAACCAGCTCCGGACAATTTCTTTAAAAACATACTTTTTCTTTTTCCGCAGACTGCACAAATAATTTTTAGCATCATCCTGTTGTTCTTTGTTTTTTTTTCTGTTGTTTCATTGATATTTTCTGTTTTAGTTTTACATTTAAGACAATATGTTGACATTATATATTTGTAAGTTTAGATAAAATTAATTGCAATCTCATCATTGACGTGAGAAAATTGCTTGTCAAACGGTAAAATAAATTTTAAAAAATTAAATTTAGGCTCCAATCTCCCGACGTTGTCAGGGGATTGAGACATTTGTTTAATGAACATTATACAATAATATCCACAAGCATAAGTTCCAACAGGTTGAAGTTGATTAGACGAATAATATATTATTTTATATTTTTTGTTTATATATTTTTTTATTGCGTCGCTCGGAGGAAGTCCAAACGAGTCAAAATAATTGTTATTATAAACTGCTACCCAATGTGTACCAGATCCGTCGCTGAAATCTTGTATATTTATCACACACGAACCACCGGCAATCGCATCGCGATCGAGTTCATCTTTGGAATAAACTCCGTGGAAATTTTTTACTTGTTTTTGCTTATCAAGTATATCAAAGTTACTTAGCGGGGAGGCCGTGTTCCCGGCAATGTTAGTCCTCGTCCTATTCCCAGCAGATTTGGCAGTATACTTCCTGCTAATCCCGCTAAAAGTGGAGCTATTGGAATAAATCCGCCTTTGGTTGTTCTTCGACGTCGCGGTGTCTTTTTTTTCGTTGTTGTTTTTCTTCGTCGTGGCATTATATTTATCTTTCGACAAAAATTAAACTGAAAGTTTCTTTATACCATGACCTTCAACTGCTTTTTTCGTTGCGCCAGATATTGCTCCAGACGCTGCTGCTAGCCCTAATGTGCCTAACACCGGCAAAATGTTAGGTAATAACGTTCTGGCTATTACAGATAATGCCGGACCAAAGAAACCACCTTGTTTTGCCATCGCTGTTATTTGTGCGGCACTTAAATTTAAAACAAAAGGTTTGCTGCGGTTATACTTATTTATTTCTTTTTTGGTTAACATTAATTTTGTTAAAATACCCTTGGAAATGTCAGGGTTGATTTTTAATGATATCTGCCTCTGCTTTGCAACAGCAGCTGCTAATTTTTTAACTTGACCATCAATATATTTTGACATCTTATATTAAAGTTAGAGATTAAACTTGCAAAATTACTAGTAATTTTTAAACTTGTACGGTCAGTTTACCGCCAACAGAATCAATCGTAATAAATCTGTCGCTGATCACTAGCGCGCACACGTACAACTGTGCCGCTGGAACTGCTCCGAGTGTCCAAGTAATTTCAATATCAGCTGTTGAGTCGACAGCTCGTTCGCTATGTTTACTAACATCAAAATAAAATATTGGATAAAGTGCACGAAACTCCTCTATTGATATCTGAGATCCGTCTCCAACATCCTGATATTTTTGCACTGCGTCGAGCAGATACATGTAAGGTCGAGTAATATTTTTATTAGCGTCATCTGCAAAATTACATTCTATCGCTCGTTCTGGATATTGCTTTGAATTTAGTCTAGCATATATTCGTCTAACATCGGCGTGGTCAAATACTGCATTATTTTGTTGTTGATTACCACGTCGCGCATGTTGTTGAAATACAACAAATAATTGCCTCGGCAGTTGTTCGCTTGATGTTGTTGTACCTCATGTTAGTTGCTTTTGATCTTAAATAATCATCAGAAAACGAAATAATATTTAAGATTGTACTTGCAACTTGTAGGTGGCTCGCAATATCTTCTACTGTTTGATTGGCTAGTTGATATCTGGCACTTTTAAATAAGCACCAGCCATTATTTATAAGAGCTACTTCTGTTCCAGCTGCAATTGCAATGGGTGGATTGGCTACTGTCATAATTTGGCCACGTACTTCCAATATTGCTTTTTGTGGCAGTAGAAATACATCTTCATCTCGGGTATTAAATGTTCTGACACCAGCTTTATTTGGTTCATTAGAATTTTCATCAAGATACTCAACATACTCAAATTCTGTTACAGTGTCATCAGTTTCTGCTAAATCGAGAGAATTTTTAACAGACATTTTTCATTTATTAGATTATATAAAATTTTATTGCGGCGCTGTTACTTTAGATATTAATTTTTGTATAATCTGCTCGCCCTTTGGTGATAAAAGTTTTTTTGTTGTTGTTATCATAGCACGTTGAGTTTCTTTTGTTGGAGCGATTTCTGATATAACTTGTTTTATCTCAGATGAAGAAACCTGCGGTTTCTCTCCTTTAATTTTATCAGCTATTTTTTGTGCCACCGCATTTCCAGCAGCAGATGCAGCTCCAGTTGCAAAAGATTTACCTGCGTCAAGTGCAATTGGTGCAACTTTACGCGCGATTCCCGGAGCATTTTCAATAATTTTAGTAAATATATTTCCAAAAAATCCACGAACTATTTTTCTTCTGTAAATTTTTTTCTCTGTTTCATTATATCTGAGGTTGTATAAAACTACGCAACGCGTAGGTGTAAATAGTAAGTAACAACCTCGTTATTCAGATCCAGCTGTCGTCCAGATTGATTTGTTAACTGCATATTTATTGCTGTCATTTGATTTTCAACATTTAGCGGATAATAAATAACTTGCCGTGGACTAATTTGCATGAGCGAACCCGGTGGAACATCTGGTGAAAAACTATATATTGTTTGTCCTTTACTACCCTGGGCTGAGTAAGATCCAGAAGCAACAGAGCAATTTATTAATATTGTGATTACGTCAGTTATATTTACCGGCAGTTCACCGTCATACGTTATAGTTTGTTCTGTGGTTGATCCGTATTGTTTGTGAGTAAATCCAATCAGCGACGCTATGCTTGTTGGTGATGAAAAATCTATTATCAAATTATTTTGTAATGTTATTCTAGCGCGTAAAGTGTTATAATTCGGTACCAGTTCAAAATTGTCTGAAACTCCTCCATTTTTCGTTATTAATTCGCGTATCGTCTTATTTAAATCAGTTACGTTGTAGGCTCCTTGCGGAATTTTAACTGATTTCCATGTAGGTCTTGGAGCTGGAGCTAAAGTAAAATCAAATTTATCGTTTACTCCAGTTTTTACGTTAGCCATGGAATGCTAACACGTACATGAAATTAGTCCAATTTCATACTGTTTTTCAGCATCAAGTTGTATTGGCGGAATATAATTTGCTGAAAAATTTGCGCTATCTTTCGCGGCCGTACTAGAGTCTAGTAATAATGTTGTTGACATTGCTATTTATTATATTTTTACAAAATTAAATCTCCGCGATTAAATCGCTATGTAAAGTTTTGTACTCGTCAGATGTTAATAAATTTTCCGATCTTAAATGATCAAGTATGTCAATAATTTCATTATCAATTTCAGCGCTAATATTTCCAGCTTCCTTTGACGATATCAACAGCATTAATCTGCCTATCATTTCAGCAGTTGATGTATATATTTTTATACCTGTTCCAATCTTTTCTTTAGTTTTACCTAAACGATGTCTATCATAACTAATAAATACATTTTCAAAACTTCGTCTTTCAGTTCTAATTTTTACTGCAGCATCTTTAAAAATATTAGCAATAACACCATCTCGGGCTTTTCTGTAAATTTTTGAGAAATCTTTTTCTTCAGCTTTATCAATTTCATCTAAAGCTTGATCACCGTCTTTAGTTAACTTATCTAATATAACAATTAAAGTACCATATTTATCCTGTGACCATTTATCAATATTATCAACATCTTTAATATTATTTTCTTTCATAAAAGTATAATAATCTGAATCTTCTATTTTCTCTTTTACCATTTCTTTTATTCTTTCAGTTTGCTTCATTCTTTCAGTTTCCTCGGAAGTTTTTATTTTTCCTTGGGATATAACTAGTGGCTGTTCAATCTCTTTTAAAAATGTTATGCCTTTTGGTATCCCAGCTTCTTCTTTCACTCGATTTTCATCATTTATTTTGAATTTCCTTAAAAAAAAGTCCAACCCCTACCAAACCCTGTTGGTCTATTAGCCTCAGCTGTTTTATGAAAGATATCAGCAATAATACCTTGCTTAATTTTATAAGATAGTAACGTCATTTCCTCATTTTTTGTAGCTTCATCTAATTTAGCATTAGACTCGTTACCAGAAAGTATAATTTTATTTAAATCATTAATAAGTTTATCATATCTTTCTTTCAACCAAGTTTTTATACTATCAATATCATTTATATCATTTTCTTCTATAAATTCACGATATTCACCATCTGATATTTTTTCATTTGCTGTTTTCTTATAAAATCGTCTTTGTTCATCAACATCTAAAAACTTTATCGTT
The DNA here is from genome assembly GCA_016617855.1 of Megalonaias nervosa. Classification (NCBI taxonomy): domain Eukaryota; kingdom Metazoa; phylum Mollusca; class Bivalvia; order Unionida; family Unionidae; genus Megalonaias; species Megalonaias nervosa. Next base: position 196,988 of record JAECUM010000076.1, read on the forward strand.
CTCTCACCAATATCTTTTTGTTCTTGTTCAATATCCTCTAATCTTTCTGATAATTTTCCCAACATAGTCCTAATTTCACGTGAAGTTAATTCTGCTAATCTTCTTTCAAATAAAATTGGATTATTAATCAGTCGATTTAGTTCATTTTGTCTAGCAACAGGATCAGCAATATTTGCTACAAAAGCCTCAGCCAATTTTCTTTTCTCCTCATCAGATCTAGCAACAATTTTTGCGGCAGCTGCTTCTTGTTGTTCCTTAACTAATCCAACCAAACTTTTTTCCTGTAGTTTTTTAACTTCCTCTTCTGATAGTGGTTTAGTTTCTGGTTGTTTTCCAAGTAGTGCTTCAGTAACTGGTTTGAGAATCGTAGCTGTTGTTTCTGCAGCAGTTATTTGTCCACATCGTGCTTGCTGTACTTTTTGCTTAAACTCTGCTTGAGATTGAGCAAGTTTTTTTAAAATCTTCTATGTTTTCTGTATTTTGCTCATTTGTCCATTTTATTATATATAAATTTTATAAAATTAAGACTATCGAAAACAAAAACTTACTGCAAGTAACTGTCAATACAACAACGAAACATTTTAGCTGGATCACGTGTTAGTTTATCAAATAAGAAAAAGTTATATTTATCCGCTGTCGCCTTATGATATAATTCGATAAATTTATCTTTTGTTACGTCGCCGCATTGCTCGTTCGCGATATTTCTAATATCAACATTGTCCAGTCCTGGAAATAATATAAAACAACCAGTGTTTCGTCTAATAAATCTGTCAACATTATAAAATCCTTGGGCTAAATAAACAGAATTACATTTCTTATTAAGCGATAGTGAAAAATACGATCTTATTTTGTTCATTTCTACATTATTTAGCGGAATATCGTCAAAAACTACTATCTTATGTTCATCTGAATGAAGTTGATTAACTGGAACAAGATCTTCTGGTTGTTTGATAATAAAAAAATCTTCGCCAGCATCAAGATCATCATGAAGTTTGTTATTATATTCGCTTAGCAGCTCGTACTTATCTTGTTGTGGATTAATTGTATAAATATAAACTCGATCGTAATTAAAATTATCGCCTAACAGTAAATTCATAAGCAAATTAGTTTTTCCCGATCCAGTTCGTCCAACAATAAGATAATGACAGTCTGGAAGTTCATTGTTATGTTTATGTTTCACCAACCGTTCTGTATCAAAGTTTAATATCGACGATTTTGCCATTGTTTGTTATATAACATAAAAATATATTAAACTGACTAATGTTGACAATTTTATGTAGGACAATAAATAAATGAGCTATTATACAAAATTTGGAACAACATTAGGAGATTCATCAGCTGTAAGTACAACAATAACAAACAGTAAAGTTGATTTATGGGGCTATCTAAAAAAATCTGGCGACATGATGACAGGAAACTTGTTTATGTCAAATCAACGACTAATAGATTTAGAAACTTCATATCCACCAATAAATGTTAATAACACACAAGCTGTTAGTTATGCACAACTAAAATCCGTCGATAATAATAAACTAGATAAATCTGGCGGAACTTTAAGCGGTAACTTAGATATGTCAGGAAAAAACATTTTATAAATTTGGAGACCAGGTATCCACCAGCAAACTTAAATTATACACAAGCGGTAAGTTATGCACAGTTGAGGTATGTGGATAATAACAAACTTGATAAAATCGGTGGAACGGTTATAGGTAATATCAACATGTCAGGAAAAAAAATTATAAATTTGGAGACTGCATATCCGCCAGAAAACTTAAATCAAACACAAGCTGTAAGTTATGCACAGCTAAAATCTGTTGACGACAATAAACTTAACAAAGCCGGCGATACAATGACAGGTAACCTGTTTATGTCAAATTCAAAAATAACTGGATTACCAACAACCTCGCCACAAGCTGATACTGATGCTATTAGTTATGGTCAATTGAAAGAAGAACTTGCCCCATACTTTAAAAAATCTGGTGGAGCAATGTCAGGCAATATAAACATGAGAAATAATAAAATAACTACGACATATGTTCCAGTTAACCCTAATGATCTGACAAATAAAGCGTATGTTGATAGTCTGTCTAATGGTATAAAACGAACTAAAAACAATGTTGGATATATTCCAACACTTTATAAAGCAACTGACAACCGAGCCGGGTTTGAGGTAAGTGCATCAGCATATTATCCTGAAAATTATCCTTATTATGCTTTCTCTGATAGACAAGAATGGACGACAAACGGAGAAGTTGAAAATTTTTGGATTAGAATTAAATGTCCCACTGCAGTTGCTATTTGGCAATTTCATTTGCGCGGTCGATTAAACTCTAGTGTTGGTCGAATTTATAATTGGCAATTGGAAGGATCAAATGATGATATCAGCTGGACAACATTGTATAGTACAGAGAACACGTATATTTCAACAACACAATATTTTACGATTCCGACAGAAAATACAGTTAACAAGTACTTGTATTTTCGAGTTAATGTTTTAGCTGCTGAACATCCATTTCCAGGACTGACAGCATTTCAAATATACAAACTCGACGAACAAATTTAATCTAATGCTATATAATACTGTCAGAACCACCAATTATAACCATTGCAAGAGAATTTTATGATAATATTTTTAACCCTAAAACAGATGTTGGGAATATATCACTAGCGGCACGTGTGATAAATACAACAAAAAATTTTATAATTCCAATGATAAACTCTCCATTGTCAGAAGAAGAATAAAAATTTGTTCGTGTTATGCATATGCGAGGACCACAACTGTTGAAAGCTATAGAAAACTTTGATATTATAAGCAGATACCGTCATCCTGATGATTGCCTAGAAGAACAAAAACAAGTTGAAATTATATTTTAAAAAATATTACTCGAGCTTGACTTAAAAAATATAGATTTGATAATAAAATCAGACTTAATAAAGGCACGAGTTTATAGTGAAAGAACACTAGAGGAAAGACGAATAAACGAAAATCATAACCGTCTTGACAAGCTAGCAGAATCTAGAATAATTGGAATAAAAAGAAACAAAAAAATATATAATAGTTTTTCAAAACGAGAAATTTTTAAGTATCTCGGTATGTATTACCACGACAAAGAAACGCTAGTTAATATTATTAACATGACACCAGACACGGAGTTACTTATTAAAGCGTACTCAAACGTAATTTTGCCAATGATGCGAAAAAAAGACCCAGAATTTTATCCGATTATTGTTGAAAGGTCTTTAAAAATAATTAAATATTTTGACAATGAAATTAATGATCTTGGTGACATTGAGCGAGAAGAAGTTTTTGAGGAAGTCAATCGAACAACATTTGGTGTAGGGATAGGTTCTTTTTACGATATAGGTAAAGCAGATGATATTCCATTTCCATCACTCCAACGCTCTAGACAATTGTCATTACGAAATTATTACAGTGAGGTTGAGAAAATGTTCACAAAACAATACGAAAAATTATGGCTTAAAGTAAGTAGTTTTACTGGTTTTAACATTACTGGACTAAAATCACTCAAAAAATTAATGTTAGCAAATTTCGTCGTCGCATATACAATTATCAGACAACTTCTTGTTCTCAAAAATTTCACGTTAGATCAAATAAGCTTGGTATTAGGGTATATTGATGAAACAGAAAGCGATTACAGTAATCTGGTGAATGAAACAGATTTGTACGAACGTGAATTAGGAGATACTTTTGACTCATACGCTTGGTTAAAGAAAAATGAGGTACTAACAGATAAACGATATAATAATACTTCGTCAGATATTTATGACAAATACAGAATTTTTATAGCTGATCCTAACAATAATAAATTTCGTGATTTTCTTGATTCAATTGATGGCATTAGAACTTTTGTTTTTGTGTAAAAAAAATTGTATAATGAAAAAACATATCATTGATTTCAATCATATTTCAGAAGAAATTCCAAAACAAGATGTTGACGCACTAGTACAATATTACAAATTTTATCATAAAAACCTCTGGTGTGTAAAAGAATGTTATAAATACTACCGTAGAATCCTTCGAATAATATCATATTTACCATTGTTAATGACTAGCTCTGGTATAATCTCAAGTGGAGCATTATTAAATCCGTTTTTGTTAATAATATCTGGTATCGGTGTCTCTCTTTCAACGGCATGTAAGAAGATCGAACCCAAGCTTAAGATGAAAAAAAAATGCTTGTAAGATAGCAATTATCACTTATAAAAAATTACCTGATCAAATAGGATCTTACTTACGAGGTGTAAAATATGATATGGATGATTTAATACGCGAGTTTCGTATTATTGATAGTATGTTAACGGATATTCTGCCAATGAGAGTCAGCAGGTATGAAAAAGATTATCATAAAATATGGTTACAACAGTAATAAATGTTTAATAATATCTTTCTCCAACAAAATTGGAAAGGGGTGGGGGTCTCCTCTCCAAGATCGAAAAAAAATTTCTGGCCACTACAATAAAATATTTTTAGTCTTATTTTGAGCTGAAAATTACTACTTACTAAAATTACAAAATAGAAAGTTTTATCGGTTTGGTTTAGGATCTGCCTATTAGTTTACTGAATTGAGCTGAAAATGACTCCTGTATAAGATTATAAAATAGAATGTTTTATAGGAGAATTCTCGGTTTGGTTTAGGATCTGCCTTTTTAACTACTGAAATTTGGAAGAGGAGGGTGAAAAAAAATGTCAGAATATATTTATTTTGAAGGGGGTGGGGGTCTCTGGTCTAGAATCCGCACTTGGTTGAGGATCCGCCTTCTTAACTAGTAATAGTAAGGATACACATATAGTTCACTTTAATGCATGAACCCGCCCCAACCCCCCAAACACAATTCAAACCCTTTTATTGGTGTAGGAGTCTAAACAATATAACACTTAAAACATCCGTAAGAAGCACAAGTTGTGGTGAACACTGACTATTCAGATTATGCAGACCTTGGTACTTGGCTGCAGAGAAGCACGCGTGGTGTTTTGTATTTTGTTTTTTGTTTTTGTTTTCTATAATCTCACCTGGCTGAACGCATGAGCATCTGCAAATCATATACATATGTACATCTCAATTTAATGTCATCCTTTCTTTTTTTTTTCCCCAGGTCTTAGGCAAAAGTCTGGAGTGGGTTACACAGCACCTTCCCCATTGGGGAAGGGGCTGAGAGGGCTAACTTTGTACAGAAGTTGTACATTCTTGGTCAAGATTTTGCATTTAGTTCGGGGTTTTTTCACACTGTATAAGTACTATTATACCTGGAATCATCAAACGTGATGAGGGGATGCATCTTTATGAATGTCAGACAAAAACAAATGTTGTTTCCTATTGAACTGGTTTTAAAATTAGGGTAGGTAGGTATTTTTGTAATGACTAGTATATCTAATTTACTAAACACTTCAAAGTACTGGACAAAACCGGCTTAATTACATGCACAAATCAGTTTCAGGAGTTTTGTTAACTCTGAGGGGGAAGAAAGGCTAGGCTTGGCAGGCAACGAAAAACTGGTATGGCCAGTCGACTGGAAACACCTATTTTGGTCGTTACACCTTCATCATAAATGTGGGTCACCGTTACCTGTGATGCTTTACTGACTTTGGTTACATTTTGCAGTGCAAGATTATTTCTTACGCTCTAATCACTTAGAATCATCAAACTATATGACTGTGTACAGTTGATTCTATTAGTACTACAACATTTCTGCAAAGGAACGTCACCACGACCATTATTTTACAATATACTTGCTCAGAGCCTGTATAGATTGCGCACTGTGCCCACTTCAACAACTGCGATTTTAAACTTCTCAGAAAACCACTCGCTCAATTTTGCACAAATTAGGCACAGAACATACCAGCATGAAGAGCTTTTAATGTTGTTGTTGTTGTTGTAGGGTTTAACGCCATTTTTCAGCACACGATAGGCTATACATGGCGGCCAGTATTAATGGTGGAGGAAGAACCCGGGAAAACCCCGGAAAGAACCACCGACCCACGAGAAGCTACTGGCAAGCTTTCTCACATATATACATTGGCCGAATCCGAGACTCGAACCCACGCAGACAGAGGTGAGATGGCAGTGATCCGTAACGGGCAGAGCTTTAGACCACTCGGCCACTCAGGGCCCCAACTTTTAATGTTTACAAATGATGCAGTCAAATATGGCTAGCGTTACTAAAGCTAGGAAAAGCAAAATTCTTTAAATGACTTCCTGTCAAAAACAGAGGTTTAAAAGTGGATATTGTTAGAGGGAAAAACTTTTGTACAAATAATACTAATCTGCTTTCAAATATGACTACCGTTACTAAAATTAGAAGATCACTGTTACTATAAATAGAAAAACATTTAGATTACTTCTTCTGAAAGAAATGGAAAACAGAATTTAGCCAAATTTGACAGAATGCATTCTGGCATAAACATCTTTGAAATTTGTACAAATGCCGCTCTAACGTGGATACGTAAGAAAGCTTGCCAGTACCTTCTCATGGGTCGGTCGTCCTTCCCGGGGTTTTCCAGGGTTCTTCCTCCACCAGTTATACTGGCCACCATGTATAGCCTATTTGTGCTAAAAATGGTGTTAAACCCTATAACAACAGCAACAAATGCCGCTAATCCGCCATCGATATGGCCTTCAAAAATATTATGAAAAATACTTTGAAACAACTATTTTTCTAAACCCAGTGTGCAATTTGACCAATCATTTGGAATTTTCTAAACCCAGTGTGCAATTTGACCAGTCATGACAGAAAGCGTCCTGGCATATAGTCCTTTCAGACTTGTACAAATAATGTTGTTCTGTCATAGTCACAATTACTAAACGTTTACTCGACTTCTCAAAAACTGCTCAAATGAAGCAAACCAACTTTGAGAGAGAGAGAGAGAGAGAGAGAGAGAGAGTTTTTCCTCCACCAAATATACTGGCTGCCATGCATAGCCTATCGTGTGCTGCAAAATGGCGCTAAAACCCCAAACAACATCTTCAGCCATTAAAGAACAAATGCCCTCCTTCTCCAAATTCTCAGCGCAGGAGGTTTACCACTTCACAAATTTCCTCCATCTTACTTAGCCAAAATACTAAGTAGCGAGAAATTAATTCTTAATACAATAGATTAAATCATGCAATTAAATTTATGACAATATATCAATAAAATTATTTTTAACTATGACGATTGTTTTTCATTGATAGTAACAAAATGTTTTTATGTTTTTATGACAAACACCGTCTTTAAAGAATTTATGTTTGTTCATTTTATTAAAATAAGTGATACTTGTTACAAATCCCCAAGTTATCACTAAAGTAGCTTTATGTTTGGAAGGTTTTATTAACCTAACTGACGATCCCTCCAAATTCGCAAGTTATCTTAGACGTAGCCAGCGAGAGCGGGTGATAGAACACGTTATTCGGTATAACTCTGTATTATTCGTTGAGTCGACGAACGCGAACACTTAGGATTGTCCAGTAGCAAACCAAATATTTATCTTGTTATCACGAGTCGTTTCGGCAAGTACACAAGTACACAAGTTTAATTCCACATACGTGAAAACTGTTTAGACAAGACTCACCCAAATTGACTTGATGCGTGGAGTTACATCTCTCAGTTTCAACCGCGGGCATTTACTGTACCTCTTTAAATGCAGTATATTGGTAGGTAGTATCAAGTTAACAGAATAAACAGATTAATTAACCATTAAAACGAATAACGTCTTACGTTTTATTTGATACATTCGACATAAGATCACCTGTTTGACTGTTACAATAGCACAGGCTGGTAATTTTTTACTGCTCCAGTCTACCAACAAGTAGGTTTCCGCATTTGTTTACTTTTTTCCCCTTACATTACTGGTAGCGGAGACCAACCAGGCCGGGCCGTATTTCATACTGAGTTTTCACCCTCCGATTATTTCTGACTATCGGACGCTCGCTAATAATTAATAAATTTATTTTGACTCACCTTTGTATGCGGATGGTAAGTAAAATCCCTCTTCGTTTAATCCATGGCATTAAATCCTTTAGAACACACACTTTTTTTCTTTCTTTTTTTTACCATTAATCCCTGTCAGAACTGAACACCTGTGTATACATCTATTATTGCGTGGAAAGCAGCATCACCCCAAGGCAATAACAACGCCTGGAAACCTCTAGTGAGGACTAGGCCTGTATCACTAGGAACTGATTATGCATGGGACGGAGCTGCGGTTAGGTCGAGCCGTTACAGCAGAATTTTGAGAGAGAGACAGACAGAGGCAGACGTCATGTCGGAAATTCGAGATAAATAAATTTTTACAAAAATCAAACCTATAATGAGCTGTCAAAATATGTTTAATAATAATAATAATAATATTATTATTATTATTATTATTATTATTATTATTATTATTATTATTTGTAGTAATAGTAGTAGCAGTTTCTTCAGTGATATTTAATAATATCTACAGTGGTATTATTGAATAGCACACATACAAGTGTATGCACATGCATGCATAATTACATGTTAGTACTTCTAACTAGATCAGTTTTAGTCTAAACATTATTAAATATTGTTTCCAATGGTATGCATCAATACAAGAGAATACATATATACATACATACATACATACAACTCTTAGTATATCGCATCACAAATTGACATGAATTTGCTAAAATTTTCTTCCTTTTGTCAATTATGTGGGATAATCTTTTATGCTGGATCTGTAAATGTCTGTGTTCCATATGATAGCTTCTGCACTGTAATGCTGAGAAGCCCTATGGTATCTCCCTGGGATTTCTCTTCAGATCTCATCATCCTTCAGTAATCTAACAAATGTTTCCATATCTCTTTTTCTTGAAAATTTTTATTTACCTGCCTGGAAAGTTTCGAATTCAGTCACAGTTTTACAATTTACTTTGTCCAAAACATGGCCAACTCCGCCAGCCAACTTGCAATGCCTATCCAAAGTGGCTTCAATTGACTGATGACCTACTGATCATAAGATTTCTATAAAAATAACAAGTCAACATGAACTAATCTGTAATATTGTTATATTTACAGTTGAAGTAAAAACTGTATATATATATATATATATACACACATATATATATATATATATATATATATATATATATATATATATATATATATATATATATTTCCTCCAACATAAACACTCTTTGGTTCCTTTCAAATTAGTGACTGCATAGTATACTAGTCACCAGAAATATCTTCAAGTTTTATATTCAAGAATTACAGTTTGTTGCAGATACTAAGTGTTTGCATACTGGCGCTATGCAGAAAAATGCCAAAAAATGTGAATACCACAATACTATAGAACCCATGATATTGTAGAAACCTACCATACTAAGTGCCTTAAATATGATATATGAGAGCTGGTGAGTACAACTCCATCCGACAGGCAATAGGTCACTTAGACTTACCTTAATGTTTGAATTGCTTTGGTTAAGTATTATGTTTAGGTCCATATATTGGGCACTGAGTCGTGCGGTTTTGAATATAGATATTTTTATGGTGAGTACAGTACCATTGCACCAAATGGTAAGTCACTATGACTACATTTCAACTTTCAGTGGCATTTATGTTGTGTGTTTAGATTGTCTTGTGTATTGTTGGTCACGGAAGCATGCAGTTTTATGTGTGAATGAATCTACGTTAGTGCATTGCCACCTCGCCAATAATTAGGTCAAAGTGACCCACATTCCATGCTTCATCAACTTTTGATATAGACTTAGAGTTCAGTTTCTTAAGCAAATTTGATGGCAGTCTTGTACAAAAATGGTACAGACAGACAGTACATGTTCTTTGAAAGCATTTAAAGTTCCTTCATTGTTTTTACATTTATTCATTTTGGGACGAATTAAAGAATAGCATATATTCCTAACTTAAATCATATAAATATAATTTCAATCTGGCACATAAATATGTTATAAAATCTTGCACAATTATAAGAAATGTGAATGCTTATCAGAATATTAAAGGTTTCAATGAACTTGCAGGATTTTGTCCCAAGAATGTGACAAATATCAGGATACAGTAGTATTTAAATCGTGGATCGAGAGGCCGAGTATGTTGTGGTCCGATTTGGGTAGGCCGAGTTCCTTATGCGCCGTCAACGTTTATGGGCCGATTTTGTTGTTGGCTACTTAGTCCCGCAGATACAAGTTTGAAACAAACTTTAACACGACACCCCCCCCCCCCCCAATTTCTTCGCGCGATGTACAACATAAAAAAAAGTTAACACAGAACTGTGCCACCGTTTTCTTTAATCACATATATTGGCTATAAATTTCTTTCTTATTTTTTTTCAAAAACGTATTATTTATCAGTTTATTGATACTATTGATATATGTGAATTATTATTATAAGCGAACAAAAGTCGGTCAACTCGGTTAAGGTGAAGGTTGTTTGTAGGAAACTGTAAAGCCCAGTCATTTAGCTGTACCAGCTGGAACAAGACAGCGTCAGATTTTTCAAAAGATGTCAACATTCCCCCATTTTGCTACCGATGCCATCCACGTGGGTCAAGAACCAGAACAGTGGAAATCTATGGCTGTTGTGCCGCCAATATCCATGGCATCTACTTTCAAGCAACACGGACCAGCAGAACATGCGGTAAGTACGTTGCTAGTCCGGTTAGGCCTATATAAATGATACGTTATCGTTGGATGTCGTTCACCCACAAGGAGTTTGTTTCTTTGAATGTCAGATCCTGCCGTCATTAAACTTGACTCCAACATATTTAGTCCTACAACGTAAGACTTACCTGCATGTTGTTTATGTTTTGGTAACACTAGACCAGAAAGTAGATATCCGCCTTTTTCTTTTCTGACATTATTGCCACCCGTAATGTCTACCCCCCCCCTCAAAAAACCCCCAACAAAAACAGAGATCTGCATGTTGGTCTACGGTAGTATCATGTGATACGTCTTATGTTGTAGCACTACAAAATAATATGACCAGTAGATTTGTTGATTTCAGTTAAGATTTGTTTTCTAAGTTTGGAGTAATATTTCTGATTGCCAGAATTCTGTCAGTAGTCCAACAATGTAAGGCAGAGACCATGTTATTTATGGTTATGTTTTTGCCCTAAGTAAAGTCTGACTAAAGCAATATGACTTTAATTTGTAGAAAAGTGTCGATATAGGCTGCCAAGTGTGTGAGATATTCCTGAACATTTGACTCGTCGTTCTGATGTTAGTCAACATCAGAACATGCTACACAGTACTGTTATCAAGGCATTAAGATGGTGACCCCAACAATATAAATACCAGGGTGGTTGTCTTACATTGTAGGACTATGTCAGGAGAGGTTCAGCCCTTTTCAAATTTGTCCAGGAGGATTGGGCTCTTTGTTCTGAGTCATGCTCCTATTCACAATTTTTTTTAAAATTGATATTTATATATTTTTACAGATAACAGTAATAGTATTTACTTGAATGTGAAATAAAAAAATGTATGTAAAATAATTCACATATATTTTCATTCCAATATTTTCATACGTAATAAATATATCCTTTTATTTTGTGGTAGGTGGTGAATTAATGGATTTTCCATGTAAAATAATTGTGACAATTCACTGGAGTGAATAATGATAAATAATTTCACTGCTGCATCGATAACAAGATAACAATGAAATTTGAAGTTATTCTTAGATGCTTAAGTGGCCAAGTGCTGCCTCCCATTAAAGACAAGTTTAAATCCAACAAGGCATGAAACATTTTTTAATGTGCTAATTTACCTTGGATTGGGAAGGATGATTATGTAACTATATTTTTCTGTGTGAATAATCACAAAACACAACAGAACATAAATGGTCAACCACTGGCATTGTGCAGGATTCAGTAAGGAATCAGCTTCATCAGTCTGTTACACAGCACATCTTGCAATCCAATACACTTGAGCATAAAATAAAAAGTTGCCTGCTACGAGTGAATAACATATATTTTTTCTCTTGGGTGTAAATAATAAGTTTCTCAACCCACTCTTTGAAATTTATACATTATTCATATCCTCTATATATTTTCCTTGGTAAAAATGATATTTCCCATCATGCCATGCCATGCATGATTATATGTGCAGACAGAATTATACCTAAGGTGACAAAAATGAGGATTTTTTATTAACAAAGGTAAGTTTTACATGTTGCATATATGATGCATAAATTTTCACACATTTGGTGGATTTGTCTATGCAAAGTTTGCAAAAATTGTCATGTTTACTGCAGTCATGCACCCAAGAATAGACCCTTGTTAGTGATGGAGGTGGTACCAACTTTCCATATTCCTGGCAGCCAGAATGTATCATAAAGGCAAAATCAATTAGCACCCTGTAATTGTTTCTACTGCATTTGGGATCTTCAGATATTTCCCTTTTGTCCAGAACTTTTAGTTCACTTCATTACCAGTTAAGAACGGTTATGGTATGGCCATAAATCCATCATCCATGTACACTTGTTTGTGAACACTTTTGAGGCTTCGTTTCTGTTCATGTTTCAGTGACATTTGATATTTAAGCTTACATCATCAGGACGTTGGAGGGTTTGATTCTGTGCAACAGATTGTGATCTTTCATCTGATTGGCTGAACTTGCCAACACTATAGAGACCATATTTTTTTTAATCATATCTGGCATGTAAGTTTATGTTATGAAGGTCCAGTTTATGAGTGACATCCATGCATATTAATGGAGTGATCTAGCATTTGATTGGTTGACGATATTTGTGAACAGATTTTGATCAGATGTGCTATGTAAGCCTGTATCACGAAGATTTCAGATGTGTTTGATCTGAGCAAGATTCATGCATATATATTGTTGAGAATCCAGGCTGTTCATATGTTTGGAATCCAACTCAAAACCTTCAAGCCATAAGCCCAGTGCCTTAACCATTGAGCCACGATAGTTCCCTTCGGTGGGAATCTTAATGGTTTCGTTTTTGACTGGGGGTTAGGGGTGGGGGGAGCAGGGCAGATTAGGAATCCATGAAGATTGCGCATAATAACTCCCTTTTTTAATGCCAAGTGAGATTATGTACTTTAAGAGTCGGTTATGAACATTCATAGTTATATATTATAACCTCAGTGGCAAAGAGAGATCCAGGGAGCATTCCGTTTGTATTAACCCTTAAAGTGCTATACTCTTCTGCAGTACAAGATCCCTCAGTGCTGAATTGTTTGGGAAAAAAAAGAAAATGGCATAGTTTTTAAATCGCATGTATTTCAATAAATATACACAATAGATACACAAACCCTATATGAAAAATGATGGTGGATGTTGAAACTTTAAGATTAGCATCAAGGCACATGTGTACGTTTAACATATTTGCATGTACAGGTGCAAATACAGGTAAAATGACAAGTTACCATTGTATTTCATCTGTATTTTTGTTTGTTTTTGAATGGAAAGGTTCAAATATATCAAAGAAATATTATATTCTTTAGTAGTTCAAACAATGTACATGTACATGTTATGTCTGTTACGATGTTATATCTAAATTGTGAAAATCACAGGTAAAGAAAAGGTAACAGTTTTATAAGCATCCACTCCATGAATGTTAGAGGTAAGTTTAGACCCCCAGAGTCAGTAATAAATGTTCATGAAAAATTTTCAGTTCTTATTTGTTCTACTTTATTTGCATTAAAAAAAAGTCTCAGATAGTCCATAGGTTCATAATTCGCCATCTCAACATTTAATTTTGAAATACCAGTGAGTGGGTGGTTGACAGGCACGCCATCTTTTCTCGTCCAGCCAGCATGTACACAGACTCCAGTTCCACATCAATTTCTGGCTCAAAATTACTCATGGGCATTTCCATCAACACTTTGCCAGCTCCAGTAATTTCATCCTCCTCAAATCCTTCAAAATTACTGTCATCATCATTATCAGCAGCCAGTATTTGTTGCAAGAAATCACCGTTGTATTCAGCATCAGCGATTTTAATTTTTTTCTATGTACCACGTGATCAAAAGCAAGTGTTTGTAAAACTTCTTTGCTAACTACATAGTAAAGTACAACGGAATGCTCGTTCTGGGCCTCTATAAACCAATCAAATATAGTTTTACAAGCAGTCATGGCAATTTGAAGTAATAGGATGTGTACATTGTTGCTTACCTGGAAAACGACTTAACTCGCGATAAGCGCTACGAGACCTTAACCAACAGCGCGACTAATGTCGCGACTAGCACTTTAAGGGTTAATGACATGTCCTTTAAACACTGAGAAAGAATCAGCATGACACCAGAATCATAGACAATCTAGCAAGAGTGTACACAAGTTTTTCTTTTTCCTTTTTGGTTTCAGTATGTGTATATTTACAAGCTGACATATACATGTATCAGCTTCCCAGATGAGTGATATCAGGCCCACTTGGGCATCTTGTTAAAGTTGTTCATCCTGTGAATTTTCATTTTCATCAGTAGGACCAAGACCGGTTTGGCAAGCAGTGTAATTAAAAAGTGGAGTTTTCATATGTAAAAGTGAAAGATGAGGATTACTAGGGTAATTTTTTATTTGCTCAAACAACAGAGATTTAATGCCCACTCATGGACTTAATCTTTTATCAGTGGACCCTCCCATTTCTGAAGACTTGGTGTTTAGGACTGCCAGTGTCAAAAATTCTGTTAAAAATAAGCTTATACTTTGTTACTAGATTTTGTAATTTAGATAGAAGCCAAGTTTAAAAATCCTACCCCACCTTCAGTGTCAAAGTAATTACCTTGCATGCTTACAAGATAATCTAGCTTGGGCTAAGGCTCTCTTCCTCCCACAACACAACTTGTTTCTGCTAACCGCAACTCACCCTGTTTTTTCTGTGTCAATTTTTTAGAGTGTTTTTTTTAAATTTAAAAAACAAACATTAGTTGAAAGACTTGGTTATTGGTAATTTTTTTCATATTGTTCAGCACATGGAAGAAAATATATGCTGTATGCTCAGTTCATATCAGTATGACTTACTTCAGCAAAGATAATAATAGTAATAATAATAATAATAATAATAATAAACAAGCCTACCTTCCCACTGTTTTTTTTTTAATGCATTTGTGGGTACATACTTTTCCTTTTGTTGGTCTAATTTAGTTGGGGTTAATCAATAGAACAGACATCACAGGACAGGGTATATATGCAGTTTGTTAGGACTAATCATTTGAAAAACATCTTTGACCCAGATCTGCTGGTACATCATGGTATTTGCAATTTCTTAGGACTAATTGGAACAAATATTACAGACCCAATTATGCATTTTGTGTTGGCAGTGTAGGGTCTATGCTTTTCGTAGTTGGATTCGACCTATATGCCATCAGTAGCATGAATAGCATAGACTTCAGTCTTCTAGCACATTATGCAGGATGTAAGTAAATAAAATGCTGCATTTTAAGTCATAATCTATGTAAATAAAAATAAATTATTTATTTCTTGAAGTATTTCATGCCTTTCACAACCTGTACAGTCTTACAGCATAGTGGCCATTATTTTTGCCTTTGTTAATACCATAAGGTTTGGTACCACATAACATATCCTTGTATTTTCACATGTGAAAATATAAGAATGAAAAAATATATAAATTATTTTGCCAGTAAGTCTCTATATTTGACACATAAGTATATAAAGATATATTTAACACTATACATTTATTGCCAGTGTTAGCAGGCTGTATGAAGATTTGTTCATCTGAGGCAAGTCATGTTCCATGTGGGCAAGTATTGAGCAGATCTAATTTTTATATCTTCTCCAAAACAAGGGCAGTAAAGTGATTCTTAGTCAGACAAGACTGTGGAACACTATTACATGAGGCAAACCTGATTACCTGAGAGGGAGGCGTGATGTTTGTTTCCCTGACATTTCGTGAACAGTCACTGACACTTATTTTTATGAAGTTAATAGTATTAACACGTGACAGTTACCAAACACTCTACTGTTCATACATCAATAATACAACTGAAGTGCAGCATAGACACTTCCCTTGTGACATGGGCATACAAGGAATAAGCTAATAGCAGATTATATTATTGATTTTAATATGATGTATTGTGGTTGAAATAGATTCTTTAATGTCATTGAAAGATTACTAATTATTAAACAGTTCCGGTTTATACCACTATATAAAAGATTACTAAATATTAAACGGAATGTGCCAGTAATGTATGTAAAAGTAGTTTATGTGCTGATTATGGCACAGTATACTGTATTGAAAATGGGAGATTGTGGGAGGCATTGTATAGAACAAACACTGTCAGCCAGTCTGCAATCCAAGTAAAATGACAGAAACTTGTTTTCTGGTGACATAAGTAGTAATCGTCTATACATGTTTAAAGTACACTAAATACTTTTACATTTATTAATACCCAAATTTGTGGATACTGTAGTCTGGATCCAACTGATTGTGAATGGTATTCTAAATTTGTGGATACTGTAGTCAGGATCTAACTAGTTGTAGCTACCATAGTCCGGATCCAACTGGTTGTGAATTGTATCCCAAAGTTGTGGATACTGTAGTCGGGATCCAGTTGATTGTGAACTGCATACCATCTTCAGTCTCCATGCACAAAGTACAATCTGGCTCAGAATTATTTCATACTTTTATACCTCTCAGATTTCAAAAATCAGAACTGAGCAATTCGAAAAGTCATCAATGGCAAGTGCTTTCTTGTTTTCATGCTATTATGTGCCAGCAGACTGGGTCTCTGCAGTTTGCATTTTGATTTGGTTTGTGCAATAGTATCATACATACTCGCTTGTAAGTGGAGTCAAACTGAAAACTGCATAAATGCAGATCTGCTGATGCATAATGTGCCGGCCGATCTGGGTCTGTGCAGATTGTTAGGAGTAATCAGTAGAGCAAACAGCATAGACCCTGATCTGCAGGTGCATTTTGCTACTGTCAATCAGGATCTTTGTTGTTTGTAGTTTGACTTGACTTATAAGTGATTAGGTATGGTATGTACAATATGGTTTGCAGAATGCTGTATAATCCTTATTATCCCGTGCTTGTTGTGACAGTGGATTAAGGACTATACTGTACTGTGTGAACGACAGGTGTACATGCTGTTTATGCTTACCTGTTTCTAAATTCAGGGCTTTGAGTACTCTAGAAGTGGTAATCCAACAAGAAGGTGTCTGGAAAAATGCATTGCAGCTTTGGAAGATGGCAAACATGGTAAGATAAGAATGAAGTAGCCTTTAGATTGTCACTTAGGGTACATTGGAATCATCAAATTGTTTTAGTTCAACAAGATGGTACTTGCCTATCATCATGTTGGCCTATTTAGACTACAGCCAGATATATCCTGTCAAAGGAAACTACCATATGTGCTTTTCAGGGCTGATTCACCTTTCTGTACACTTTTCAGGGCTGATTCATAAATCCGTAAATGTAAATTCACTTTGAAGGTTATTTACATAAATGTAAATTCACTTTGAAGGTCAGGAGTGCTAGAGTCTTTATACTCCACTGCTTTACTTTTTTTCTAACTCCATATGAACTTGTAAGCATTAGTCAGTAATGTGTATTACATTTTTTTCAGTACAGATGGTTTCTTTTTTCTCCAGATTTGTAATTTCAAATTGTTTTATTAAATCCGATTTGCATTTTATGTTTTTATACCCTTAAATACCTTTGCCTTTTAAAACATATATTTGTTAATCTTTTAACAGCTGAAACATAAGTCTTGAAATATTTCGAATAAACTGGTTCATGCTGGTCTCAATAACAATTGGGTAGAACACATAAAAATAACATTTTTCTTCTTTCTGTTTTTTTCCAAATTTGAAAACAAATGTTAATTTTGAAAATCAATAGGTTTCTGCACAAATACAACATGTTTGGTAGACAGCCTTAAAAATCTTATTTTTGTCCTAATACCCTTAGAATCATATGCATGTTAAAGCCATGTGAGCACTATTTGGAGTTACACAGACAAATCTCTTCCCCATTCAGGTCACATGCTTTGCTTTATACACAAAGTTTACAGTTTTTAATAAGTAAGGGGCATACATTCAGATGGATATGAAGAATTTACTAGATGTTTGCAGGAACTTTAAAATAAAATTCTGCATTTCGTGAGCACAGTCAAAGTTTCCAAGGCAGATTAGATTTTTTTCAAGAAGCCAGATAGGAACTTCTGTTTGAATACAGGAGGGGCCAGCTCAGAAATTATAGGGGCATCGGATATTGGATTTTTGTTAGCACTGCCATTACATTTATACTCTTGTGATTCCTTGACCTTTTATGTAAAAAAAAAAACTACTGCACATTGAAAATATACTTTTTAATATCTTCCTTGTCAGATGATAATATAAGTAATATCAAATATTTTACAAAATGTATGGAATGTCGGTTAAAATTCTTAAAATTTACTGTTTGGCATCATGCGCAAATGGGAATTTACTTCCAACAATCAATGCTTGATGCAGTATTATCATAGCACATGCAGCCAATTTGATTTTAATCACCAGGTGTTCACTGACTGATACATTCTTTGATCTTTAATATCAAAATCTCAGTGTACGAGTGTTAATTGCTTGCTTGTGTTTTAGTATTATAATGAGTCAGGTTTTGTTTGTTTGAACAATTTTAAAATTGGCTGTAATTAGTATGTGATCATACTGCTGTCAGTGTGGGTTTTTTTCCTTCAGCAAACTTATTTTAAAAATTAGTTTGCCCCAATATTGCTCAAGAAATTTTGTGATTTAGAAAATAATCTACTTGTCAAAATGTTCATGAAACTGCCCAAAAATTGTGATTCTTTTGAAATTCTGCATAAGTGCCTGAAATATACTTTCCCAGTAAAATTTTGAACTTGAACCTTTAATTTGTATATCTAACTTGCCATTGAGTTGACTTGCCAAATCTGCATAAAGGATTTTCATTTCAAATGTTAAATTTTTCCAGGACTTGTGCTTTCATCAGGGTTGGCTGCCATGCAAACAATCACCTTCCTGCTTCAGCATGGAGACCACATTATCAGCATGAATGATGTCTATGGAGGTAATGTGAGGGGCATAATAAGTATCACAGGGATCATAATCTTTGATGAGAGTTTCACCAAGCATTTATACACATCATTTATGATAATTACTTTCTCATAATTCATTAATAATTATGTAAATTATGTAAAAAGTACCTACAAACAGAATTCATTAATAATTTTATAAATTATGTAAGAAGTGCCAACAAACAGGATTCATTATCAGTTACATAAATATATTAAAGTGCCATTAAACATTATTTTTCCCCTCTGAACACGAAAAGCCAGTACTCAAGCTGCACATATGCTTACCATAGTTTGAGTACAGCTGACATCATAAAGTCTTAAGCTAAACCCAGCATAATCATTTAACACAAACTCTTAAATCAGAATAAGCTAAACTCAGCCTTATATAACAAAATTACAATTCAAAATAAGTTAAACCCAATCAAATCATTTAAACACAAATCATACATCAGACAAGAAAACACAGCCTAATAATTTAACACAAATATTACAATTAACAAGCTAAACTCATTCTAATCATTTAACACAAATTCGTACATCAGTCAAGCTAAACTCAGCTTGATCATTTAACACAAATACATCCAACAAGCTAAACCCAGGTTTTTTCC
Source organism: Megalonaias nervosa (assembly GCA_016617855.1). Taxonomy (NCBI): domain Eukaryota; kingdom Metazoa; phylum Mollusca; class Bivalvia; order Unionida; family Unionidae; genus Megalonaias; species Megalonaias nervosa. The sequence goes on from JAECUM010000076.1 coordinate 216,578, forward strand.
CCATTTGTTGATTTGCAAGTATACAGTATCATATTTCTGCTGTAAGACATTGTCTGACAGTATTATAGTAGTATGTGAACAATTTTCTTGTAATACCTCATTAGCATGTTTTTGTGTTTGCAATATTATGCCTTCATTAATCAGTTCAGTCTCATTGTAAAAGCAGATATTGTTAATAAGGAAAGAGCTAGAAACTAGCGTATGCTTGTTGCTCAATCCTCAATATCTCTTGTTCAGTTTTGTGTAAATCACATGATGACTTGTGTGAATACTGTTTAAACCAAACCAAACCTAATCATTGAACACAAAATGCACTGGACTGGTCTAATCATCAAAATCATATGTCAGATAAGCCAAAATCAGCCTAATGATGTTAACAAATTAGTAATAAAACAGAGAAACTAAGACCAGTCTAATATATCAAACAAGTGAAGACCAGCCTAATCATTTTAACACAGAATCATACATCAAATTAGCTAAAGCCAGCCTAATAATGTACACACAAAATCATACATCAGGGAAGTAAAAGCCAGCCTAATGATGTAAAGACAGCATTTACATCCAACAGACTAAGACCATTCTAATCTTGTAACCACAGAATTGTACATTAAACAGCTAAGACTGGCCTAATCATGTAAACACAAAATTATATACATCCAAGAAAGATCAGCCTGAACATGCAAATGCAAAGATATCAAACAAGTTAACACAAGCCTAATATTGTAAACACAGAATCATAAAGCAAACAAGCTTAGACCAGCTTAATCATGTAAACACATAATCATACAGCAGAAAAGCTAAGACCCGACTGTAAACACAGAATCATACATCAAACAACCTAAGACCAGCCTAATCATGTAAACATAGAATTAATCAAACAAGCCTAGACCAGGGTAATCATGTTAAACCGAATTGTACATGAAACAATTTAAAGACAAGTCATACATCAAATAAGATAAAACCAGCCTAATTGTGTTAACACAGAATCATGCGTCAAGCAAACTAAGACCAGCCTACTCGTGTAAACAGTAAATCATAAATCAGATATGCTAAGACTATCCTAATTATATAAAGTCAAGCTAAAAACCCTCCTAACTGTGTAAGAATATACCATATTGTTTGTGTATAATACAAAACTATGAACAGTGCAGACTCAATTCTAGTTTGTTGTCTTAAAGTGCATCAGTATGTCAGAGTATGTGGTGACTCTTTAGTTAGAATGCTGGATTCAGAATCCATAGGTTCTAAGTTCAGTCATTCCTGGTGGACCGCTGTGGTGTGTGTGTCTAAGCAAGGCACGTTAGTTTCCTCAGCTTATGTGTCCTTTCATGTGCTTATGCATCATTGAGCACCAGATCTAATGTATGTATGAGTTACATTTGACTGTTGTGTTGTTCAGGTTAATATGCCCAAATAATTTTTTTGTGTAACACAAGTGATAATGCCTTATGATGTCACAAATACATATCTCATCATGTAAGACTAAGGTGTAGTGACCAAATTAGAAAATTTTTTCAAAATAATTTCTCTTTACTACTCATTCTTTTCTTCATATAAAATTGTACTTGTTATTAGTGATAAATAGAATCTCATTTTTTTACTTATTCTAAGTAGAATGTTTGAATCTTTTAAGATAATTTTAATCAATTTCATACCAAGGCTCGCAAAAGATATAACTTGACAGTGGTTCCTCTCTTATATGGCCACCTCTTTTGCAATGGGAAAGTGGCAGTGTAAGACGGGTGGCCTTCCAGAGGGGTACTATATTTGTGAGAAATATATATATATGTATGTGACTAAGAATATGCTCTTAGCCAGTCCTGTGGGACTGATACCCCAAAATTTAGATGTTTCATTTTCCCATCAAATTTGTTATGGATCAGTGGTCTAGTATTCCATTGGAAGATAACTGTCAGTTTCCCTTACAAAATATTGCTTCCCAGAGCATGCTGTCATTAACTTGTAACTCTCGTAACAGGACGGACAGATCAGATATTGAATTGAGGATTTCTTTTATTATCTGGATAACAATTAACATTAATCTATTACAACTACAAATTAATAAAAGCAGCAGCAGCGTCTGTATGGTTAAGATGTATATAAAATGTGTTCATTTATCATGTACTCATAATTCATCAAGTAACAACTTCAGACATTACATTATGAATTTACAAATATTCTGGTGTGTAATATTTTCTTAGTTTTTTTTAAAGATGTTAGTGACCATACGCAATTAGCACAAATCAACAAAAGATACATCATTGTTTCTTATTCCATTAAATTGGTATTAAAACTTTATTAGGGTAGAAAATTTAATTTGTGTAGCAAGGATGGACAAACAAAACTTTATTTCTCTATTTAAAATTCATAAAATATGTGGGAGCCAGCAGTTGATAGGTTTGGTGCTGGAAGTAGCTGCACCACATCTGTTGATAATATTTTGTATTCAGCTTCTTCACTACCCCTTAATTGGCCAACTTTCTTGACAAATTTGGCTGCCAATGGATATTCTGATAGAGTCTAACAACAGAAATATTTATTTACAATGTATTAATCATTTAGTATGTTGGGTCTAAAATGTATTTGTACATGTATGTACTTTAAGATATTGATATAGTCCTATATTTATATTTTGTTGCATTATTTTCATATACAGTATATAATATTGATTCTTTATGCACTGCTTTGCTTTTATGTATGCTCTGTGACATGCAAACTTGCTTAGAGTGACTTCGGAACTAAGCACTTGATGTCAAAGGAAACTTTTTGGTTCTTATTGTTGATCTGATGCTGCTGTTGCTATAAAGTCTCTTGACGGTATTCAATTAATGTAAATTCTTTCAAAATTTGATTTTAAGCAAAGCAGTGTTATATTGTGTAACTTTCATAGACAATAGACAAGAATCAAATTTCTATATTTCTGTTTTATAAATGTTACCCAAGATGCACATATGTTAATTTAAAGTAATAAGATTATACACAATCCTTAATGCAGTGTTCATTTCAGTTTAATTAGGTGTGTGTGGGTGCTATCCTCTTAAAATGACAATACACAAGAATCACTAAACATTAATCAAGTTTTATGACTGCCATTCTTTGTTCCATCAGTGCCACATGATCTGCACACAGGTTGATCAGAAATATAAATTTTGATTATACTGCAAAAAGACTAATTATCAATATTAAGGCTACTTTCAGGCATGTCGAAAGGATAAATTTGTATAGAATTTCAGTTATGTTTATTAACAATACAGCTGTTTATGCACAACAATATGACATGGACAGACATTTCTGGTCAGTAAATCATATGTGAGGCTGGTTTGTTTGAACAAAGACCTCAAGCACTGCTCATATATCATATTTTACTACATGTACTTCATTTTTGGAACTTAATTTTGTATATCAATTACTATGCAGTGCATTCCTTTTGTCACTAGCTTTAATTTCTACATTCAGGTTCTAACAGGTTTTTTAGACACTGTGCAACAAGAATGGGAATAGAAACTACACTTGTTGACTGCAGGGATCTTGCTTTGATTAAAAATGCTTTAAAACCTAATACCAAGGTAAGAGTCATAACTATCTACACATACTTTAAAACCTAATACCAAGGTAAGAGTCATAAATATCTACACATACTTTAAAACCTAATACCAAGGTAAGAGTCATAAATATCTACATATACTTTACAACCTAATTCCAAGGTAAGAGTCATAAATATCTACACATACTTTAAAACCTAATACCAAGGTAAGAGTCATAAATATCTACACATACTTTAAAACCTAATACCAAGGTAAGAGTCATAAATATCTACACATACTTTACAACCTAATACCAAGACAAGAGTCATATATACATGCACCAACTTTACAACATAATACCATGACAGGAGTCTTATATTAATACAGCTAATTCCAAGTCAAGAGTTGTATATTCATATGCCTACTTTACAACCTAATTCCAAGGCAAGAGACACATATCCCTAAACCAACTTTAAAACCTGACCACTTTAGTGACCTAGTGGTTTAGAGCAATCATCTCGGATGTGGGAGGTCACGGGTTCAAACCACATCCGAGTCATACCAAAGACTTATAAAAATGGTACTCTCAGCTGCCTTGCTTGGCACTCAGCATTAAGAGGTTAGTGTTAGAACTGGTCGGCCAGGTGTTAGGATAATGTGACTGGGTGGGACATGATGCTACATGTCTATGGTATGATGCCCCAGTGCTAGACATCACTATATGCCGTGACACTGCAGACATCATAGCAATTTGACTGAAAAATTGTTAAAGCTATGTTAAAAATCCAAAAATCACTCAGTCTTATATCCCTCTATCTACTTTACAACCTAATTCCAAGGTAACAGTCATATATCCCTACTTACTTTACAACCTAATTCCAAGGCAAGAGTTTTGTATCCATACATTTAATTTACAATATGATACAAAGGTAAGTGACATGTATCAATGCCAATGTTTTACAATCTAATAACAAGGTAAGAGTTGTGTTTCCATGCACTGGAGCAAATGGCAAGGTTAGGCAGATAAACTTTTCACATACTGACTACTGACCTCTCATCACTGGCTCTTGACACGAATGTTACACATATTGTTTACCAAGCCCTCATCACTGGCTCTTGACATAAATTGGTTACACATATTGCCTATCAACCTCTCATCACAGGCCTTTGACATAAATCAGCTGCACATATTGACTATCAACCTCTCATCACTGGTTTTTTACCTAAATCTGTTACACATAGTGCCTACCAACCTCTCATCACTGGCTCATGACCTGAATATATTACACATAATGCCTACCAACCTCTCATCAATGGCCTTTGACAGCCAATCCTGATCTACAATCAAACTTGGTCACTGTGGCCTACATTTTGTTAACTAACATAGGTTAAGAAGTTTGTGTAATTTATGACCACAGATTTTTCCTTGCTATATTCATCCTACACAGAAGGCTTATTCAGATCAATGCAGTTGAAGTAGGAATAAATATGTTTATTTTGTGGTAAACGTCCTGTATTAATGACAGTGCATTGTATTTTTTAATAGGTTACCCTCAACAGCTTCGCTAGGCATTGTGCATGTGAATGAGTATAGGAATTTGATTGGTGCACTGTGCCTTTAATTCAAGGGCTCAGCTGTAGTGGCTAATCAGGGTAATTTCTGATGCATGAACAATGTTTTGAATAGTGATCACATTGGTTTTGAGCTTACAGTATCAGCTTAGAAAATTCTCCCCAAGTATTCATGCCTGGGATGAGTGGGTTGCAACACTTACTTGTCCCTATCCTCACTGAATTCAACACAGTACACTTAACTACACTGCTTAGGCCTTTTTCTAAAGAATCAATGATACCTGATGCAAGCTTGATGCTGAACTGGGTCAAAACCATGATAATATTTAGTTCTAATGCAAGCATAATACTAAAATGGGTCCCAAACCATGAAAATAGTGTGTTGAAATGACTCGAGAAATTCTTGTTGCACACATAGCCCTTGATTTCTTAGTGGTGATCGAATTTACAGTAATACGTCTCAGCAGTCTAGGTGTCATTTTAATGTCGATAAAGTTTCCTTTTTAATGAGCTATCTCACATCTTTCAATAGATATGGGATACGTTAAGAGACGAATGTTTTTGATTTTCTTTTGGTCAGACAACATTATGCCAGTATGTGGGCACTGATAAAAGGTAATGTTCATTTGGTCTTGTTATTCACCAAAAATTTCTTAAAGTGACAAGCATCAATCAGAACATAGGATTACTGATAATAAATATCCCCAAAATGAATTGTCTGATAGGTTAATAAAAATAATTAGACTGTGAATACAAAAGGTTAGAGGAACATAAGCTTTATTGGTGTTTCTTAGACTCCCATTACCTTGGAGAACTCAATTTAAATCAGGTTGGTGTTGTGCTTATCCCAGATCACCAGTGTTTTCAGATACTTGTATATTTAATTACTTCTTGCAAGAAACTTTTGGTATGTGTAGCTTGCGCAGAATACACAATGCCTGAATTTCCGCCAACTTTAGTACTAAATGATCCATTTTAGTTGAAACTCCATTCAATGGAGCTACTCAGTGGTGCCGTAAAATGGAAGATTGCTGATTGGCCAGAGAACTTATAAATGTTTCTAAGTCATGACAAAAGAACTGAACTGTTTCTAGGTCATGACCATTATCAACTTTTGGCTGATTAGCTAGTGTCTTGGCATTATGTGCTGTTTACAATGGCATGCTTTATATGAAAATAGGCAGAGATACAGCACTTATTTCAGATATAAATTGGCAAAAGAAAAATGTGAAAAGAAATTTTATATTTATATAAATATTTGTTGGCATTTTTCCATGTTAGTATCAAACATTCATGTGTAACAAAAGCAAAAAAAGGAAACAAAATGTTGACTTTCTTAGTGACATGATCTAGACTGAGCAAAAGTAGGCAACTTAGGCAAAAGTGATCTATAATTGACCCACACTAAATGTTAAGTGGTGTTGTACTTCAGAACTTGGTAAGGGTAGAAAATTCACAGAGATATATTCTTAAGGTGCAAATCAGCTAACTCAGCCGGGGGACAAGTAGGTAGTAAAGTACTACTTGGCCCAGTCAATTTTTACCTGGATGAGTGGTTTACCAGAGCCCTGAATGCCTTAATTCAGACAGACTCCCAGTCTAGTTTGCTTTTAGTCTTGGCAGGTATTGCAAGAGGCATGTGCATCACCCCATTCATATTTGGAGAACTAACCCAAGACCAAATGAATTTCTTTAATGTTTAAGTTCATGAGGTTGGAGCAGTAGCCATGAGCATAGCAGTACAAGTACATCTGTTCCCAAATGGAAGTTATTCAAGCCAATGAATAGTGGCAGGGATGACTTCCGTTAGGTTTATCCTCAGAACTCTATCATCTCAAACAGCTCAGTTTGACTTGGTGTGGACTTTAGCATCAGCACAGCAGGCTACCTTTTCAGGTCATTTGGCAGCTGTGCAGTGATGCTGCCACTTGACTTCTGCTGGGTTGGGGGATATTTTTCTCTGTTAGCTGGTATATGCAGTCACCACTTGAGACCATGTACTTCTCAACATTTTGAAAGCTGCCTTGATGATCTGTGGGGTCCGTTCTATGGTAAGGGGATGTAACTCTTGCCTATTCTCCTAAGGTATTATGGTTGGATCATGAATTTAAAGAAGATGTCAATGTATGGTTTTACATTTATACCTATGCAATGATAATAATAATAATAATAATAATAATAATAATAATAATAATAATAACATGGGTGCACCTTCCAGGAGTTACATCTTATTGATACAGCATTTATTTTCACTCTAGTAAGTAATCAAAACATAATCAGGATTTGGCATCAATCTCTTGATCCAGTGGTATATCACCCTTGTCCGATTCCCACCTATGTGGGCAGATAACTTTTGCCATTTTGTGGCTAAAGTCTAGCTTGGAAGGTCTGCATATACGAGATAGTAGTCGTACTACAATGGTATTATGATTGGGTAAGTAACAAGTTTTTACTTTAGTGAATGCTTTTTCAAAGTCAGTAACTATCACCCAGTAAAATCTGGCTTCCAACTGTGAACAATGATAATAGCTTCTTGAGCAGATTTTAAAAACAATGATTTAGAAAAAATAAAAGCTACATGTATCTTCATTTTTATTAGTTCATTATATTGCCTCTAATTTGAGATCATGGTTTATTATTACACTCCAATAGTACATGTACATAATTATTGCAGAAAAACAACAGCATTGGATTATTTACCACTGACTTGTATGTTTATTTACATATTTGAGTAGATGATTTGGATTGAGACTCCGACAAATCCAACGATGATGCTGGTTGACATTGAGGAAGTTGCCAAACTGATCCACAAGGAAGCTCCACAAGCCTTTGTTGTGGTGGATAATACATTCATGTCCCCATACTTCCAGGTAAGTGTCTTTAAAATGTTATATATAATCCATGGTTGCAAATGTTTAAGGCACATATACATTTACATACCATCAAGTAAAGATAAAATACATGAGATGTAAAGTTTTAGATAGTACAGTGATCAGATTTTTACACAGTGCCACATATTTTATTGAGCTCTACTTGTCATAGACCAGAAGACCTTGTGATTGCTAGTTGTTTGTCAAACTGCACCAGTCTATCATCTGTTGTCTATCCATTGGCATTATCATTACGCCTCCTAAGCTACTAGGAGATTACCACTGACTGGGGCACCATGAACAGCCATTATGATTGCCACTGTGGCAACCTTTAAAATATTGTTATTGCATCTCCCAAATGAATGGCCATATTGACATGGAGTTTTCACAGAAAGTCTTTTTTTTTAATGTCTATTTGGTCCTCAACTAGAATGGTGCTGGTTTGGTATCCATATGGCCACCATGGTAGTCCATTTCAAAATCATGTTTTTGGTACTTCAGGAGGGTTGGTTGTCTTGGCATGGAGTGTCATTGAAAGACTTCTTATGTTGTGTGGTTGGTCCTAAATTTAAATGTAAATGGTGCCAATCAGATCTCCAGTATAACCATTATGGAAGCCATCTTGAAAATCATGTTATAATTACTGCTTCATAGCAGAGAGGGATATATAGACATAGAATTTTCACTAAAGACTCCATGTGCTATCTTGTTTGTCCTAAATTACTGTGGCAGATATCTTGAAAATAATGTTATCACTGTATCTTTAGAAGGGATGGTCCTTTCCATCTGACATTTTCATTAAACCATGATATTCTCATTATATGTAGCTAGTCCAGAATTAAAATGATGCCAAAGTAATCTCAAAAATTTTGAAAAATCTTGCTGACATTTGAAAAATTTAGGACTCTTCATTCATTGAAGTATATAGTTGTTCCTGTATTAAAATGATGCCGAGATAATATCCAGAATGGCAGCTGTGATGCTCATCATTATATTGTATTTCACTTAAATAGATGGTTACTTTGGCATGGAGTTTTCACTAAAACATTTCTTGAAATATTTCAAGAATGCCTTGAATGATGCCACTTAAATATGTTAGTTTGTTTATTCCCCAACCGAAGAATATGAATTTAATATTTCATTAAAATTAGGCATTTGGATATATCTTGACATCATCTGGGACAAGTTCAGTGATGCTGAATTTCTCAAGAATATCAGAAATGGTTTTAGTGTTTATCATCATTCAAAAGAAATAAAAGGTCTGAATTATGAATGCCAGAGGTATTATGTATGTCTGTATTGTGTGTTTTGCTTTTATCCATGATTGTGACTGCTCCGGTGGCCTAGTGGTTAGAGCATCTGCCTCGGATGTGGGAGGTCATGGGTTCAAACCACAGCCAAGTCAAACCAAAGACTTATAAAATTGGTACTAACATCTGCCTTGCTTGGTGCACAGCATTAAGAGGTTAGTGTTAGGACTGGTCGTCATAGTGTCAGGATAATGTAACTGGGTGGGAAATCATGCTACATGTCTGCAGCATTGTGCCCCAGTACTAGATATTCTATAAACTGCCACACTGCAGACATCGTAACGCTATGACTGAACAATTTTTAATGCTACGTTAAAAATCCAAATCATACATACATATATATCCATGATAGTAGGTTGTATTTGAAGCTGATGGTCACTTGCAAAAAAATGTTTTGATTGCTAACTTTTGTCCATGGTTGTGGGTTGTACTTTCAAGATAATATTTGTAAAAATGTTGACATGGCCTTTTGACCTTAGAAAGTTCTGGAAGTGAACTTGTGAGCCATATCCTGGTCATGTTATTGTGTCTAAGATTTTTATATAAGGTTCTGATAACCAAAATTATTAATTCCTATTTTAAGATTAGTCTTTGTGGAATCACTTTACGTTGTGGTCAAATATAATTCTACAGGTATTATTTAAATCAGTCATTGGAAATACTAAAGTAGTCTTTGACTGGATTAACATTATTTTGGGATTATTGAGTACTTGTTCAAAGACATTCTTGATTATATCATTGTGATACATCAAGACTGTTAGTACATCAGCACATTCAAGATTGGAATTCATTCAGTAGTGATGGGAATCAGAAGTTCATAATCGATCATCGGTTCCACACAACTTACTGATAATCGATTATAATCGGTTACTACAAGTAAATTTTAATTTTTGTTTGTTATAGAGTTATGTCTTTGTTTAAGAGTTCAAAATGTTAGTAAATGTACAGGAGTAATCTCTTCTATATATATATATGTTATATATAAACGTTATAAAAATATTACATTTTTTATTGCATTGTGTTATTTTTGATCTATAAAAAGCAACTTTCTTTGGCTTATCAGTTTTATGCATCTGAAAGAATGTTGCAATATCCCAGAACACTTTTATTCATATGTGATTGGTCTATTGTTTAAAGCAGTGAAGGACATGCTTTTCTTGCTTGTGATTATTTACTAATACTACAATCAAAGCAGTTTAGATTTAAACAAAACAAAAACACCAATTAAAAAAAACTTTAAAATTTATTAACTGAACAATTTATCAGCAAAATCATGTAATTATGTAAAGATAGAACATCTAAAGCTAAAATTCTTAAAACTTGACTAAATTTTATCCACATTAAACAAAATCAAAGGTTTGACTAGTACAGATCATGTCATATTTCAGAATACTGATTATTGCACTAACAATGAACCAATAATTCACATTTTACATTTAAACTGAAACAAAACACCAAAAAATGTTTGCATTTATTAGCTTGACAGTTTGACAGCAAAGTCATATAATGATTTAAAAAATCAAAGACTAGAATTCTTAAGACTAGATCAAAATGTTATCCATATTACAAGTGAAACAGAAGGTACAATAAAATACAAATCAAATGTTTGAGTAATACTGAACACATAAATCATTTTTCAGAATACTGTTTATTCTTTTGTTTGTTACACCGACATTACCAATAGTCAGTGTTTTTGTTTAAGAATATTATCAAGTCCACGTTGTCACAGCTTAAATGAACCTGTTTCTTGCTGACAAGATGTCCAGCCAGACTAAATACCCTCTCACTGGATACAGATGATGCTGGAATACTTAGGTACTTCTGAGCTAGTAAGTTAAGACGGGGTTAGAACTGGCAGTTTTGTTTCCACCACTGTAACATTGTGAGATTGGTATCAGATGGAGCAGCAACTAGATATCTGGAAACCTCCTGGTGGATGACATCTGTTATTGGCTGTTGACTTTCACCAAGGCAAACAACATCTTGCAACCAATCATCCATGTCAACATTGACCTCTGCTTTCTTGTTTGGTGGACTAGGTGTAACCACAGTTTTATTGTTGTCATCTCTGACATTTAGTAGTGATGGTACTGTTGGTAGAGGTGGCAATATGTCTGAAGGCTGTTCATCACTAGTCCCAGGCCCCACTTTGACATCCACTTTGAAATCAGCCATATCAAGAGCAACCTTCAAAAGCAGAGCATGCCCATCTCCTCGCTCACCGTCAGGTAGAAACTCAAGATCTTTCATAGTATGATTCAATTAACAGCCTAACAAAGCTAGATCTTTGTCCTGTGTTCTATTGTCAAGTTCTTGTCTCATTAGAACTTTAAGTTTGGCAATTGGAGGTAGATCATTGACATTAATGTCTACACATTTGGCAAGTTTAAAAAGTATTGGGATAACTTTATGAATGGTTGGTGTTTTGTCTCCACAAACATTGTTTGTTGCATACAGGAATGGTGAGAAAACTTCCACAAGTTTTTCAACCAATGCTTGTTTGTCAAATGTATAGACATAATTTTTCATTGTTGCAGCTGCTGACTTGCTTATGTTTGGGTCACTGATAATAGCCGTAATAGCAGGTGTCTGCTCAAGTAGTCGTTCAAGCATGTCATGAGTGCTATTCCATCTAGTCAGAACATCCATCTTGAGCTTGTGTCCTCTAGCACCTACGTCAAATAGTAACTGCTGCTTACTCATTAGCAAATCATTTATGCTTGTGCTTTGATGGAAAAAGTCACAAGTTTGTGCCCCTTTGCAATGATTTGTGACAGTTCTGGTATAGCTAAAAGCTTTTTTCACAATAAGGTTGATTTTGTGATCATAACAACCAAATTGAGTCCGTTGAAGTAAATCAAAAGCCTTTATCTCATTGGCTGTATTATCAGTGACTCCAGTTGGTGTTGGAAGACTCCATCGCCTCTGAGTGGCCAACAGGCTTTCTTTTATGTTTTCCCCAGTGTGACTGCCTTCAACTTTTTGTGTCTCTAACACAACACTTTTCAATTCCCAATCTTTGGATATAAAATGTGCAGTCACTGTACTATAACTTTCTGTGTTTAATGAAGTCCATGCATCATGAGTAACAGCTATATCAAGAACATCATGTAGTTCCACTTTCACTTTTTTCTCAGCCTGGCCTTTCTTCTCAGCTAGTTTGGAGGACACTGATTTACGACCTGGATTTTCATATCTGAAAATGTAAAGTTTGAAACTTTTAGTTATGGTAGTGAAACAGTGCAGGGCATACATGTATTTGGAATATTTCTTGAGTCAAAATATAGTGAAAACAATGAATTTATGTAATGTTTAATTACACAGGACAACATTATATTTAATGAAACATTGTTTAATTTAGGTAAGAAAATTCAAATTTCAATCCCTTACAGAGTTGACGTCTAGAGTCAAATGGATTAACTTTTTTGTTTTCTCACTGTCAGTTTAAATAAATATTAATAATTTATAGTGTTATCATTCAGAACTTACTTTAGATTAAGAAGCATCACAAAGTTTCTGAAATATTTATGGTCAACGAGGCTCAGTGGAAGAACTTTGCCAACAATGAGTTTCAAGAGTGCGTCATCAGTTTCTTTATGCTTTGTAGCTGACATCATCTCTGTTGGCTTTTTAAATTGTTCATCAATCTTAGTCTGTTTGGCTGGGGAGGGAACATCAGCACCTCTTGTTGATCTAGTTTCCTTGTGGTCATGATCAAGATGAAAGGCCATATTTGCAGTATTGCCTGGAATGTATTTGAAATAAATGTTTTTATATTGAAATAAAAGCAAACAACAAATAATTTATGCACAAGTATATTAAATCACTTGAATCAAATCAACTATAAAAAAAATGAGACAAGAAAAGGAGGATTTAAATTAATATTAAATTTGCACATATATTTGAAATTTAATTTGCAACATTTTAAAATGTGCTCTTTTATGTTTTTAAATAGTCACATGTCTCAGGGAACATCTGTAACAAACCTCAGAGATCACTTTTCCATCATATATGCCTAATAGCAGGATAGTCTTCTGATCATTTATGTATTTCAGGCATGATATTCACATGACATGGAGCTTTATTATGAAAAAAAATTTGAAGTATTTTGACAGACAACAACACATGCTATATATAAGAAAAAAGCATGAAGTACACAAACAATTTAATGAAAATAAAACTCTGGATTAAAAATTTTAGATAACTGGAATTCCATGAAATGTTTTGATTCTCCGAAATGACAGTCACCAGATGCAGGGTCCATTATGTAGACAGCATATATATATGTGGTAACTTCACAATTGCAGCTCATTTATTTTATATTAGGGTGCTCATTCTCCTAATATTGCAATCGTCGTTGATGACTATATTTTTTTCCAAATTATCCTAAAAGTTTCCAACTATGGAGTATGGTTTTATATTTGGAAGTTATGAAGGGAATAAATGATTCAGCACTACTGTAGTGGATCAGAAGGCTTATATCATACTGTTTACACAGTCCTACAACGTAAGATGGATCACATGATAATTTTGTTTTGGTGTAGCACCAAAATAAAATTAGAATACTTTTTCACAGTATGTATTGGAGTACATGTTTGTTGATTTCAGTGAAAATAGCTGGACCTACCTTTGTTTGCATACTCCTTTCAGCAGAGTTTGCATACGACCTTCATCATATCTAAATTCTCCTTTGTCGGTGGACCCTCCTGTGCTTTGTAAAATCCGTAATATGTCCAAACACGAGAACGAGCATTTCCTCCAGGATATGGATATATTGTTTTGGGATCATTTTTCTCCATGGCACGTGTATGATATTTAGTGGCATTTTAAAAATTTTGTTCTGAATCCTTGGTTTCTTCCCAGGAAACAAGGGGAGGGAACTAGTCTGTGCCGAGCGCTTCACAGTTGTCTCCCTTACCATGTAATCGATTATGGAGTTTCACGCTCGATTAGTGAATTGGTTCACCCAACCAACTGATTATCGATTACAATCAATAATCGGAACAACAGTATCATTCGGAGCACTATACTTTGTGGACTTGTGATAGAACTCTTAGGATTATATGGGAAATAAATTGTGTTGAATTTTACTAATGGTTTTCACTGCTCTGGTGGCCTAAGTGGTTAGAGCATCCACCTTGGATGCGGAAGGTTGTGGGTTCGAATGCCAGCCAAGTCATACCAAAGACATAAAAATGGTACTAACAGCTGCCTCGCTTGGCACTCAGCATTAAGAGGTTTGTGTTAGGACTTGTCAGCCTGGTGTCAGGATACATGTTTGTGGCATGATGCCCTAGTGCTAGACAGGACTGTAAACTGCCACACTACAGACATTAGCGATATACCTTGAAAATTGTTAGAGCTACATTAAAAAGTTCCAAAACACACACACACACACACACACAAAACATTTTCTGGTTTGGCTTTTTCTGTTCCTTAGTTTAAGACCAAAGAGTCATGAGAATAGGGAACATGTTTTTTCACCTTGCACATTGTTTACCTACTTTTAGGCTTTTTTTCCTGTTAGTCAAAAGATTTTATGATGCTATTTATTAGAATTCATTATGGTTATAGTTTATTTTTGAATGAAATTATAGTTTGATTACTAACTGTTAACTTCACACAAATACACCTCTCTCTTGATAACTCGCACACAATTGGATACACAAAATAGGCCACACTATAATCAAGGGCCTGAGGTACCTAGAGACCTCCCAGAAAAGAAGTGATGCCATCCCCTTTGGTCATCGAGAAAACAATGGGGGCGGGGAGGACTGGGCTGTCTAACAGCTTAATACTCATTTTATATTCTATCGGAAAATAATTATCAATAATGTGCTTTTTCTAATGAAGTTGTTCCTTTTTCTGTATAAATTATCTTTACAGTAAAAACTGTTATGAGCGACCTCTGCTATGAGTGATCTCCTGTCATTTCCAACCACAATCATAATGCATGGATTGATTTTATTATATAAATGCTGTGTCATGAGCGACCACCTGCTGAACGCAACTTGCGACCGTGATGTCTTGGCAAAATATGCATTTCGACACTGCTATGAACGACTGCATTGCAAAAATGAGGATAAACTTCACTGACCTTTATTTAATCACTTTAACAATGACTGCTCATCCTTTTCTAAAAGAAAACAAAAAAAATCCCAAAACAAAAACAGACTGGCTACCAATATCTGAAATTTTGTAGGTATGCTTATAGTACTTTATAGTTTCTGTTGTAAACCAGACTAAAGTACATGTAGATCATTCCTTAGTCTGATCAAAAACAAACATAAAAGGAATATTTTTAAAAAAAAAAAGGATTGTTGCTACTGGTGATAAACGCTACAGTCCGTAAACCAGGCTAATGTGCATGTCACGGATTGCCATAGCCGAAATTGACGTAGTGGTCGCGTATATTGTTTGTCTTTAGAGTTAATCCATATTGCCTGGGGGTGAATAAGTATCATTGTCTATTAAACCAGCAAGAGAGAATCATTTGCGGGATTTTATTGATAGTGTTCAAGACTTGTGATGTTTGTTGTTTTTTCCCCAATGTTAAAAGATTACATCCCAGTCACAAAGCTGTCATCTGTTCAAGTTGGAGTGACCGGGTTACACATTTTGTTTATAGAGTTAATCCCTGTATGTCTTCTTTGAAGGAAGCCATTGAGTTTTGTCTCTGAGTAAATTGTATTTCATTAATTGTTAGGTATGCAATGCACATGTATAGATTTTTCATATTTTCCCAAAGCCCAGTCAAAACATCTTTACATTCAATTTTACAATGAGTACTAATAATGTTAACACCTTGAAAATTAATAACAATGGATGAACCTCCAACTAAAAAGAGACAAATTTTAAGGCTGGAGAAAATAATTATTATGACTGAAAGAAGTGAAAAAGAGCTGACCACTTGCAAAAAAGCAGTTGAAATGTTGGTAAAACAAAGTTGTTATAAATGAAAAGGAGTAAATCAGTCATGATTTCTTATGCTAATATATGTGATCTTCAAATGTAAATGTGATTTCATGTTTAGTGATAGAAGTATATCTTTATTGCTATATAATTTTGTTTTCAGAGAATGCATACAATATTTTAGCAAGAACTATTAATAAAGAATAAAATATATGTATAGTGATTGTGGTTATTTTTCTTTAAATTGTTCTGAAACTGGACCTTGGAAACTGGTCTTTTGTCCAAACCTGCTATGAGAAACCATCTGTCTGGAGAGACCACTTTTTGTTGGCAGAAGGGTTGGTCTCTCATAACGTGTTTTACTGTACTTTCAAGATGCCCAACATCTGCAAAATCGTTAACATTATTCCAGCTGGTTGCAACAACTTTCACATGTACACAGAAACATCGTGTATTACATTGCTGCTTTCTGTTGTTGATTATTATACTAGTTGCCTGCTTCCTGTGCTTCCTGTGTTAGCAGAGTGTGATGCAGTGAGCATATAAAGCTGGGAACCAGACTTCACCATCAAACAAGATGACTTTTTACAAAAACTAGGGATATTTATTCAGTGAGAAATGATCAACATCAGAACTAATTTTTTTCAATTGTTCTATTAGTAAAATATTAAGGCCATGATTTCGTTGCAAGTAATATGAAAACTTCTTCTCATCCTAGATGAAATTTCCAGAATGCCAATTCAGGAATTTCAAGTTAACTACAAACTCTGAAACTAACATCACCACAATGAAATGTATCTGTAAAACAAAGCTTTTTATTTCACCAAGTATTCAGTTTGCTTGGTTGATTTGCTATCTTTGTTCACATTTATGAATGAGGTTTAGGTAGTTTAGTTATATTACATACACAATAATATTTATGACATTGTTCACTTGATCAGTTAAAATGAGTTGACCTGAAACACAACCTGGGCCACTAGTTCTTAAACAGGTAGGATTTGCATGGCTTTGAACATTTATTTCGTTCCACCCCCTTATTTGATACATAAGACATAATGAATGTGATAATACAAAGCAGGGCAGTTTCTAATTCATTGCAATAATACAACAAATACCTTTCCACAAGTCAGATATCAGAACACAGTGACTCAGTACTTAATAAGGTTCTTAGAGAAATGCTCTTGGATAGCTGTTGCAGTAGATTGACATATTTAATGTTGGAATACAAGAGGGCACATTGCATTTATAATGATTACGCTTAAACTGAAATAAAGATGGAACAACAACATGGATTTCACTTGATATAAATCTTATTTAATTTGTATCTATTTATTAATATGCAGCCTCCAGTAGGCTTTAGTGACAATTTCATTGATCAAAAGTTTTTGGAATATTGTTATTTATGGTGTACTAAGAATGATGTTTGGAAGAAAATTTAACAAAATAATATGACTTTTTATTAAAAGTTGATAATTTCATAATATTGATTCATATTTCCAGGTCCTATAAAACAAGCAATATATCAAGGTTTCAGTTACCAGTTTTGATTGTGATTTTCTTCTTGTTCAGCAAAAAGGGTCAACTTTTTGATATTATCTAGTTAAAAAAAAATGGAATGCATGCCTGACTCTGTTATAAGCAGGTTTACAAGTTATAAGGGCTCTGTTTATCAAAGGAGTGTTGTACACACTGAACAACTTGAATTTTAAAAAAATGAAGTACAATGCCCATCACAATTTTCTGAGGTGTGAATTTTGTTTTTGTATTACTACTTTGTACATGCATGGTGTGGATATGCAAGAACTTACTAGCCAAAATGATCCCAAATTTTATATTATTATGCTGCATGTTGTTGTTAGATGCTTTGGAATTAGAAGAAATTATACCAACAACTTACTATATAGCAAAGGCCTTTTTGTACCTAAGCTGAAAGTAATTTTGTATCCACTTATATATACCATGTATACTAAGCTCTCGGGCTTGGCTAATGTGGCTACGTCGAAAGCTTGTCAGTAGCTAAATGTGGGTTGGGTTCTTCCTCAACCAGTTATACCAGCTACCCGTGTATCCTGTGCAGAAAAAATTGGTGTTAAACCCCATAACAACAACAGCATATACTCAGCTGTGAGCAACATAGATCTGCCGTTGCACAATGTGCCAGTAGGTCAGGGTATGTGTTGTTTGTTCTACTGATTATTCCTAATAGACTGAATAGAGTCAGATGTGCCAGTGTAGTATGCGGTGGGAGATCTGGATCTGTGGAGTTTGCAGATGGACTTGACTTATAATGAGTATATATGGTAGCATTCATCTTTTCCTTTTGTTGTTTGTGGCTCTACTGGTCATACACCAGAAGAGCTCATGCAATGGCCTTCTATGTTGTCCCTTAGTACACTTTCGGAATTACAGGATGGATTGTCACAAAGCTTTGTAAACACATTCGTTCAGATATCTAGTTGACCCCAAATGATAATGGTGCCTGTTTGAGATTGAATATGTTAACTCAAGCATAAGAACACAGTTTTTGTTCCATATTTGATATCTTGGAGCTTCACAAGAATTTTAAAGATGGTTTCAAATACTTAGCAGTTAAAAAGAAGAAACAGATTCACAGAAATTGTTTTCACCTAGTAGAATATAATTTCCATAGGACAACATTTATTTTCTGAGCTGTCTCTGCATCTTTGTTAGAACTGCCTTGCATAGCAGTTTTTTCTCTAACCATGTCATAATTTGTCAGTTATTTTTTAGAAAGATTCAGTTTGCAAGTTAAATCTAGATATCTGAGATCTCTTTCATCATGTTCGGTAATTTTATTGCTGACTATATTTTTCATGATTTGTAGGATGTTGGCTTGTACAATTAGAAATATATGAGCCATAAATTGAACACATGGATCTAAGTTCTTGTTTGTGACTGACACTTGATAGAACACTGATAGCAGATAGGAAATGGGGAATTTATGTTATCATATTTTCTATAGTTGTCCTAATTTTTCTTCCACAGCGACCCCTGAGCCTAGGTGCAGATATGGTAGTTCATTCCCTTACAAAGTATATGAATGGTGAGTGGGAAGAATATGTAGAGGATCTCAAATTGGTAATGATTTAATATTGAATTTATGGAATGAATTGAAATATTTCAAGCTTTTGAAACCCTTGGTGAGGAAAAGCTGGAAATTAAGTAAAGTTTCATAATGTAATGTTGAGTAACAATTGGATATAGATCAAATGAGGACTACCAATTTTTTATATTTGTGTGTTCATTGGTGACTGATACATTAATTTTGTAAAAACTATATATACATGTACAGTGCTCAACAGATTATGGATTTTACTTCACAAATGTAAGTTCTCAATATACAAGTGCATTTCAGACTAGTTTCTCTTCCTCTAATCAAAAAGCATGTATTTTTGTGCCCACTTTTATTAACACCACTCACCCACCCTGGGCTATATTTTAGGTACATTCATCATTTTCTTCAGCAAGCTGACTTGGTTGGTTATAACATGGTTTGGTCTACAATTTGGTTGGGTTATAGTGGGGTCAAACTAGTTTATGTGGGTTATGTTATACATATATACAACAATGTCAGTGAGAATGTTTACAATGTTTCCACATGAAGTATATCAATTCCACTACTATGGATGTAGTATTGTATATGGCAGAAAAAGAATCATTCCATTTGTTGGATATTCATGTGAAGAGATGATTACTGGATGCAGCAGAATTCTAAATCTAGACTAAAAATGTTACTGAGTAAAGTAATTCAGGATTTAACATATTAGTGACTAGATATTTGCATTATTTGATTTGGAAGAATGCTGTGGTTGGATAACTTAATGTTAGTTGGGAGACTGACATTTAGGTGAGTTATTTACTTCTATAGGTTAACATTCAAACCATGCTTGTCACAGGGACAGAGTGCCATCTACATGTTTGGACCCCATCCAGCTCTCTGTCCTTTGACTAATACCCTTAATTTTATTTGTAATGAGCCCCTGTGTGGTAAACTGTGTGGTAAATTGACCACATTCTGATGGATGTAAACTTTTTTTACCTAATGCCCTATGGGCAGTTGATTTGAAAGATGGTTGCCAAATGTTGATAGTAATAGTATAGAAATCGGGGGGGGGGGGGGTAGATGGTCAGGTTCCCCCTCCTCCATCTGTTAAGATAATACACTTCAGATGAAAAACAAGAACCACCTCTTCTAAACAAATCTTAGAATAAAATCCTGCATCCTCCATTGCTTTTGGTATCCTTCAGGTACCATCCACTGAAATAGATTACAGCAGTATGCATTATGTATTGTGGACTCAAATGTGTCTATTTACCCATTTGGCAAATTGATGTTAGCATTTAATTTAGTTCAACATTCCAAAATGACGTTGCAGATCTTAGAAACATATCAAAGTTATTTGTGACCATCCTTTAAAGAGATCCTAAATTGTTGTTTTACCATCCATTTTGGAAGGGCTGTGACATATCTGTCAAGCATTGAGTACTTGACATTTTTTTTTAAAAAAGCAAGGAAATTGCTCACTTTATTCCTTACGACTTTTGAAATAGAATTACTGACATTTATTGGGGAGGAATGAAAACAAAAATATAAAATTCAGAAACATACCTACATGTAAATGTGTACAACTTTGGAACTTGCCTCGGGTGAGGTTCACTGCTTGAGGTAGTTGTAGAATATTGGTATGTCTGAAAAAAGTACTAAGAAAAATGGGAGTGTTCCTGACAAACTTGCATGTAATTTGCTAATCTCTTTATCCTATTGTCAAAAACCGACAACATTGCATCAAGAATTAAGTTTGGCAGGCACAGCAGTAAATAATAATGATCCAGAAAATTATCATCCTAATAATAATGTGGAGCAAGATTATTAGGTAATCAGATTTGACATTAAATCATTGGGACAAAACTGCACAATACACTATAAAGTGCTCACCAGACTGCAGTCCTGTAGACCAGCAATCAAGACAGTTATCTCTTGCCTGTATTAGTATTGCTTGCATTAACAACCAGAATTGTGTCTGTTCAAACTAAAAAAACGGAGCCTGTTTGAAAAAAGGCTGCATTAGTAGTTCTTTATCTTTATCTTAAAATAATATTTCATAATCACTAAACAAGTCTCTAGACTATACTCTAGGGAGTAAGTGCCCTTGCCATCTCAATACTAAATTAAGTCTGTGTTGAAAAAACTACATTTAAATTTACAACATTTGATGAATTTTCTTTTCTCAAAGCATAATTTTTGTAGGATAATTCTTTATAGAATGCTGGCAGAATGGCATTGGGTGTGTGTGTGTCTCTCTCATGGAAAACAATTTTTTCAGATGTATACATTTATAAGTTTTTTTATTCAGTATGACTTTGTAAAGAACTGCACATTTTTTTCTTCTCACAACAAAATAATAATAATAATAATAATACTTCATTTTGTTCATAAAAACAACACTACTTGTATTAACAAAATAGTGCCAGGTATAATCTGTCTGAACAGAAGCAAAAGAAAAGATGGAATTTTATAAATAATGATTGATTCTTTCTCTTTTTGCAATTAAGAAAATACTATTTATTTAAGCTGCCATATTGTATGGAAGTGTATGATACTGGAAATAAAATCACCATAATTTACTTTTCTTTAATCTATGAATAATGAAATATTATTATTATCAGATGTTTTGATATTTACCTTATTCAGAAATGTAGTATAACTCTGGTTATATTGTTAAATAAAAGTGAGCATTACGTCAAAACTGGTAATCAGGTTGTAAAACTTTCTAAAGTCAAGTAAAAGCATGACAGAGTAATTTCTTTTACTGCTTCAGGTAGTCTTTTCAAGCAAAAGATGCAAGTAATAGCTTTCAGTAATTTATTTTAATGATTTAAAGAATATCTGTTAACATAATACCAAGTAAATGTGAGTAATTAGGAAGTAAAATCTTGTAATCAGGTAGTAAGTCTTTCACTTAAATCAATTAAAAATAAAGTATTTAGTAATTCTTTTTAATTTGGAGTATTATGAGAAGCAAGTACTATGAAAGAAAAATTTTACCCCAAAACTTGTTTTCCTCATTGTAAGGTAGATTGTAGAATGATATCCCAACCTACATCTACATGAGTCCAAGGCGTAATGCAGTTTTTCAAAAATGCATATATTTTGAAAACTTTTATTAGTAGTTAAAACTTTAGTTGTAGATTTTCAAAGAATTGCATTTCTGAGCAAGCTGGGACAGGATAGAAATCAAACTCTTTAAACATTATTCTTCTTTTTCTCTGGCACAGCATAATGAACATGAGGTCATGCCAACAAAGTTGGCCCTGCTCTGTCTTGACCGCACCCTGCCATGTGGATCTGACTGCAACTGGTTACCACCACAGTTGATCATATATTGTGAGAACAAAAGACAAAAGGTCTTTGTTCAGTTTGCCAAACCCATGTCATACAGGTGAAAACCTTTTGTCTTGCGTCATACACATGGGGTGTTAATTCATTTTGTTCTCAAACCTTGTTAGACCTCGCCATGATATGAGAAGACTCCGGGCTTTAATCGAGGAAGTCTTCTGGCACCATAGTTTTTTTCTTCATTTTCCTCCTACTTAGCAACCTGGGCTAAAGTTCTGGCATCTGTTGACTTTCTGATTAAAAAAGGATGAACCAGCATTTAATTTGATTCCACAATCTGGTAGAGTTAATGGCCTTTTGGGCTGTTTACATTGATAATAAGAGGCAGACAGAAAAGTAGGTGGGAAGACAACATTAAAGAGTGGACAGGCATGGGGTTTGGAGATTCCGAAAGGGCAGTAGAGAACAGGGAAGGATGGAGAGAATTGCTTGTAAAATCAATTGTGGTTCCCCAATTACCTAATTGGTTACAGGATTGGTGATGATGATCATTACGTCAATAATTACACAACCTGATTGTCAACCAATTCTGTTTCTTCCAGCTTTGCATTTTCTCAAACTTTTGTAGGGGATTCTAGAAGACCTACATGCAAGAGAAGTTGATGCTTCTCTCCATGCCAGCCTCCCTTTAATAAAATATGACACTGTTCTCATGCCACCCTTGTCAGACATCTTGGAAAGGGAAAGGCTCTGGTTCTTTGCTGCCCATGGGAAAGTATTTGCCACAGCAATCAGTGAACCTGATAAGTAGTTTCAGAGGAACTTAGTATCACCTTCAGCACACCTACACAATTGTCCAGGGTCCCATCAGCAACAAATTTCCTCCTCAGCCCATTCACTGCAGCCACTCTGCAGCAAGAAATCACCAGAAAAGGGTGGTAAAAATCATTTTCCATGTAAATTACCTTGGTTTTTATTGAGACTGTTGCTGGTCCCAAAGTCCAACAACACACTTTGAGCATTTAGAGATTTAAGCACCCTCAATCACTTCATTCACACCCCATGGTTCAAGATGGAAACACCAAGATGGGTTTTCAAAGCCATTCAGGAGAGAGGCTTCATAATCAGTGTGTACTTAAAAGATGCTCATCTTCATGTCAGCATTAACAGAGCCTCCTGGAAGTTCCTGCAGTTTGCTTACAAAGACACCATTTACCAGTTCAGGGAACTCCCATTCAGACTTGTCATCTATTCCTGGGTGTTCACATGTCTGATGGACAGAGTAAGGGCCCATGTCAGGACCCCTGGGTGTTCACATGTCTGATGGACAGAGTAAGGGCCCATCTCAGGACCCCTGGGTGCTCACATGTCTGATGGACAGAGTAAGGGTTTATGTCAGGACCCCTGGGTGTTCATATGTCTGATGGACAGAGTAAGGGCCCATGTCAGGAACCCTGGGTGTTTACATGTCTGATGGACAGAGTAAGGGCCCATCTCGGGACCCCTGGGTGTTCACATGTCTGATGGACAGAGTAAGGGTTTATGTCAGGACCCCTGGGTGTTCACATGTCTGATGGACAGAGTAAGGGTCCATGTCAGGATGCCTGGGTGTTCATATGTCTGATGGACAGAGTAAGGGCCCATGTCAGGAACCCTGGGTGTTTACATGTCTGATGGACAGAGTAAGGGTCCATGTCAGGACGCCTGGGTGTTCACATGTCTGATGGACAGAGTAAGGGCCCATGTCAGGAACCCTGGGTGTTTACATGTCTGATGGACAGAGTAAGAGTCCATGTCAGGACGCCTGGGTGTTCATATGTTTGATGGACAGAGTAAGGGTTCACGTCAGGACCCCTGGGTGTTTACATGTCTGATAGTAAGGGTCCATGTCAGGACCACCTTCACAGTAGCAACATCAAAACTGCCTGGATGACATTCAGCAAAAACAGGGGTGGCTTCACTGCTTACACAGGCCAGTCTCTCAGCTCAAGAATTCCACGTACAAGTTTGTCATATTCCAGACTGACTAAATATATTAGCAGACTCGCTCTCCCAGAAGAATCAATACAAATGGAATGATCTCTTCATCCCTCAGTTTTCACTCACATATGTTTCCCTTGGGATCAACCAATAGTGCGTCTGTTTGTGAAGAGTTGGAATGTGAGACTCCCAACCTTTGCCTAACATGTTCAAGATCTGAAGGCCTGGGCAGTCGGTGTTCTTTCTGAGATTTTAACAGTCTGGATGAATATGTTTATCCCCCAACACCACTGATTCGGAAGTTGATGCAGAAAGCAAGAGAAGCAGAGTGTTGCCCTGTCCTGATTACTCCACTCAGGTGGGAACAAGCATGAATCATCAACCTTAAAAATGTTGCAGCTGAAATTCCCTGAAAAAGAGAGTCAATTTCTTATCTGCTCACACAGGAATTTCATTTGAATCTAGAGCTGTTTAAGCTGCACATCTGGATTGTATTAAACAAACCCTCGAGACCAAACAGTTCTCTCAAGTGGTAGAGAGAATCACTCAAGTAAGATGGGCTAGTGACACTCTTGATGGCCCCTGCTTTCATTGCCAACAACACGCTCCTGATCAGAGAAAATCAGACTGCAGTAAAACCCATCTACTTTGAACACTTCATCTTGAGTTCAGCAGCAGGTTCCAGTGAGACCTCTGAAAAGGACTGAGCTGGTGTGTTGAGTGAGATCCTGCCTCTTCTTACCTCTTAAAGAGTGAAAGGATGATATATCAGCACACTTTCAATCCTGGAAAAAATGGGTTACCCACTCCACATATCAGGAATTAATCCAAGATCAAATGAAATTACTAAGCATCTCAATTCATGATGATAGGGCAGATGTAAGAAGCTTTGCATTCTAAAGAAACTGGTCCCTAGCATACATTACACAAGTCATGGAATGGAGGCCAGACTCCACTTTCTCTGACTTTTACATTAGAAATCTTTCATCCCTAAAGGCTCAGCTGGAATTGGTGGGCCTATTGCTGTGGCACAGCATGTTACCTTCTCAGTTCATTAGGCAGCTTCCTAAGGATGTGGCATCATGACTTTCTCTGGATTTGCGGGTGGGAAAATTTTCCCATTCAGAAGCCACGCCCTGGCATAAGGAGTCTTTTCTCCAGCTGGGTTATTATTTAGATGCTCCTCATGTATACCACAGGGCAGAGGTGGCCTCTCTGGGGTAAGGGGATGTAACTCTCTACACCTGTTACCAATTCCTCACTGGTATTATGATAGGGTAACATATTTGAAATAGAAATCAATAGTACTTACCCAATCATAATACAGATCCAGCCTCCCAAAGTTGCATTGATAAAGTGTGCACTCCACTCCAGTAGTAACTGAAGTATTCATGGGATTTGCAGCCAATCCCTGTATCAAGTGGAAATCACCCTAACTGCCACCTTTTTGGACAGACGAATTTTAGTGTCTTGGCTACAATGTTTTGCTGGATTTGTGCAGTAATAATGTATTATGATCAGGTAAGTATTATTGAAGAAATATATTTTACTTGAGAAAAGTTTTTCATTTGCACAGATTTCCTTGATAGATCTGCTTCATACTCGGCATGAATCATTATGAGGCTTAATACAGTTCATTCCGCAATATGCATTCATGCCTCGTTGGCCTTGGGGTCAAAATCACAGTCATATAACATTTGTGTTAAACGTCACTTGCAACCTATATTGTACAAATGTGTGATATTATTATAGTCAGAAACAAAACGCATTTGTTATGTATGCACACCATACAAATGTTTAATTAGACTTAAAAATCTGCTTTTTTAAATGAAAAATCTATTTGGCAATCTCCATAAACAATCGGTAGTTTCCATGTGCCAAAAATGGATATGACGTACATTTATCCCTTCTATCCAACCTAGCCATTCAAGTGTTTAATTTCCCCACATAAATGCCTATGTGATATATCTTATGATCGTGCTTTTTTACAGCAAATATGGTGCACTGTGTTGCATATGGATGTAACCAAAAGAGTGATGATGGGAAAAAGGGTTCTTTCTTTTTTTGAAAGACCCTCTTTACCAGAAAAAAAGTGGATTCAAGCTATGGGATGGAATAGGATGAGGGGATGGGAAAGTTGTATCATTTATGCCAGATTATAGTCTGTTTGGCCCAGAGACAATTTCGGCCCAAGACAATTTGGCCCACCTTGAAAGACAATTTGGCTCAACTTAACAATAGCTTGAACAAGTTCTTTTTCTTCAAACAACAAGTAGATACTATGTAAGATATGTTTTAGGAATAGGTTTTAGGGATAAAAACTAAATTTAAACGAACTATCTTGATATTCTTTCAAAGAAAATAATCATGCTTCGTAACATACATATATATGAGAGAAAACACAAACTGACATATCTTGCTTGTTCTAATTAAAATATATACTGTTACGTGTCTTGGCTCATATAAAAGTAACAAAGAAAAGAGTGAAGCCAACAAGTTTTATAAATTTAAACATGAATAATTTATTTCCCTAGAAAACAAGGTAAAAATATGAAAAAGGACTTATGGTTTCTGAATCTAATCCAAAACGTAATCCTAAAATTTAAAAATACAAGTCCTATCACTAAAAAGTTCTAATTGAATCAGAGTTCGAATCCCGATGAAGTTCCAAGATGGAAGGTGATGACATCTTCTATAACCTGTTCTGTGTTGTTGTGTCAACAGTTCTTTGTTGAATCACTAAAAATAATATTCTGGCTTTAGAATTCCGAATAATTTTCAGTAAATGTCTTTGTCCAAGAATTCTGAGGAGCACTAGATAAAGTCTCCAGGGAAAATAAATTATTTTAAATAAAAACTCAATTCATGCTGGCATCAACAAAATAATCCCTTTGAGCCCAAAGGTATGAATTACAACTGACTGTTTTACATCAGTTTTAACCCGCAATTTTAGATCACATGATGGGGTCATGTGGTCACTTAGTTCGAACGGCATAGTAACACCACAGGTCGGCTGTCACGAATGCCATGGACGAATTTGATTCTACTGAACAAATCTATAAGTTTGAATAAAAATAAAAAAATTTGTTTACATAGAACTGACATGCAAGCCAAGTATGACCTTGATTACAACCAATGATTTTCACTCTAGGAAAGAAATTTTAAAAAAATGTTGTTTACCAGTTCTGAATCAAAGTCCAGAACTAGGTCAGCTAAAAATACAATATAGCAGTACTGA